>WEIS01077631.1:0-48802 GCA_013389965.1 Todus mexicanus | reverse complement strand
TCTAACCCAAACCAGGACAGAATATTTATGGGGAGACGGTCTGCGCTTTAGCAGCTGAGCAATGTCATAATCGTCCCTGCCCTGTCCTCCTCAGCCCAACTTCTGCAGTGGGGTAGCTTGTAGGGCTTGTGAAGGATGTAATTTGTCTCTGCTTTTACCTGCTTTCATTACGCTGTCAATTACTGTGTTGCTGCTCATTTTCCTTTTAGCCTTTAAAAAGATACAAAACTACATGTAGCCTCAAGCTACCCTGTATTGGATCCCCTCTGCTCCTCCGTCTGTCCCTGGGTAAAGCACTACAGCTTGCGGCAAAGGGCCGGGCAGTGTCCGGGGCAGCCTTCTGCAAAAAATAATGATGCCAGGTTAACTGGTGATAAATTAAATCGCTTGTCACCAAACTCTCATACAAGTGCCAACCTGCTGGCGTTTCACTGTGCTCAGCAGCCAGATGTGAGCCTGGGTCAGGCCAATGCTGCAGATGTTTGCTGGAGTAAAGGTCCGTCCTGGTATCTCAGCAGTGCCCTTGCAATAAATGCACTTAAGACTGGTGAAACTGACCACTGCTAAGCCAGCTTGCACCACCTGGAGGGGAATACACCTGTGTCAGCAGAAGTGAACTGAGTAGCACATTATCCCGGCTGTGCTCACAGTATTCCCCATGTTGCCAAAGCCATGGCATCTACAGGCTCCTACCTCTTCTTTCAGAAGAGTGAGTCCTCAATACCCCGAGTCCCCCAGAATCCAAATATTTAAAAGTGCCTTTGAGCCATTCTGGAGCCTTTGTTTGTCCAATATTGCAAATGTTCTGGGTTGTGTTTTAAATCTGTAAAGTCGGTCCGTTGGGGTCAATGTGGCCACACACTGAAATGCAGCTGGAAAGCCTGGGGATGCTCTTAGGGACTGGATGTTTGTTGCTCTCCGACTTCTTCAGCAACAGTTGGTATCTGAAGCAAAATGCAAAGCACCTCTGCCTCGAGAGCAGAGAGTCCCTGTGCCTCTCAGTGGTCTGGAAAGGCAGGATCCAAAGGAAAGGGAAGTCTCAGGTACACAAGGGTACCAGAGAAGTAGTTGAGTCGCCATCCCTGGAAGTGTTTAAAGGGCGGATAGATGAGGTGCTGAGGGATATGTCTTAGAGGTGATAAAGATCAGAGTTCAAGGTTGGACTGGATGGTCTTACAGGTCTTTTCCAACGCAGGTGATTCTGTGATGCTGTGATACAAGAGAGGACAAGTGAGGCCTCCATTGCAACTTTATCTCCTGTTGCCTGATTTACTGCTCTTGCTGGTGCATTGTGACTAATTCCTATTGTGAAAGCTGGGGTAGGGCCTGGGTTATTCAGGGCACCCTCGTTTGACAACCCGTGCTGGGTTTCCGCTTCCAGAGCAGTGAGTGGGCACTTGCTTGCAGGTATTTGCTTAGCTGTGGTCCCAGCCGTAAACAAGAGCTGTACAAACACAGAGCTGCCCTGGAGAGCCTATGCTTCATCATGTCGCAAGATTTGGGATGAGGGGAAAGGGAGGGAAGTGACGGAGCGATAACAATGGGGTTTAACGTGTTGCCGCTGCTGCTGTGTTGATTTTGCAAAGCTACCTTTGAAGCTCTTTACAGCGTGTCTCCCATGCGTGGGGGGCGAGCACAAACAGGGAGATATTTCCAAATGCAGGGAACTGTGTTAACAGGCTTCGTGGATCGATGGGGTCAGTCAAGATAGGGGTCAGTGGTATCTGCTTTCTAGAAGACCTTTCCAAAAGCTGATGTGTCATCCTGGGCCTTTACCTGAGCCACCCTTCGGGCAGCTTTCTCCTAAAAGGATCAGCTAATGCTTTGCAAGGGTGCCCTCTGAAAAAGTGGTTGCGTGGAGGCTGCTGGTACTGGTTCAGAAGACGTGATGAATGGAGCCTTTCTTCTGTCACCAGACTCTTGCTTGCCAAGCGCCCATGATAGTTTGTGTGGCAGTTGCAACATTTATGAAAGGAATCTGTGGTAACAATTGATTAAACACAGCTGGGATGATGGGATGATCAAAACAGGCTGAGTGTTGTATGGTTTTCCTGCCCCCTGAATTGTTCAACCCTTGCTCATTGGGGCCACTGAGATCTTTTCAGAGGTTGTTTGGGGTCTCCATGGCCATCTGACTTAAGGCTGAACGCTACAAGGCAAGAAGCAAGTATCTCCTGGAAATAAAGACCCTTGTGGGGAATGTTTTGCTCAGACACTTATATTCACTGGTCATTTTTGAAAAACATTTGGCTAAACTTCCACGGCTGGCTGGAGAAGGAGCAGCTGCCTGTTTTTTGGCACAGAAAGGGAACTAGGGAATTACCCTCCCGTAGTTTGCTGTTCCCACCATGGCCAAGCTGCTTGGCTGTAGTCTGCCTTGTTTGACAGGGTTTCTGTTATCAGGAAAACATTCTGAACCTGAAGCATTTTTTCCTGCCCAAAGCAGCAGCTTTCTGGAAGTGCCAGTAGTAAAGCATCTCAGGAGGGCAGCAGCTTTCGATGTGCGTGGTCTCCACGGGAAGGCAGAGTGATGCTGCTTGAGGGGTGAGGGTAATGCTTAGCAAGTGCAGGGTGCACAAAGGGAAGGGGAAATTAAAAGGTCGAGTGGGGAATTGAAAAATGGGAGAAAAGTGATCTGTGAAGGGGCTGTGGAGAAATGTAGTTTGTAAAGGGACTGAGGAAGAGATGCTGGTTGCTGGTAACCCAGGGCCGGGTGAGTAGGAGGAAACTGCAAGTTATTCAAATGGCATAAGCCTTGGCTGGCACAAAGATGTAGCCTCCAGTGCCATGAAGTCTTCGCACCAAACCCAGGTACTAAAGGCTCAGCAGCCACTAGGAAAAAAGCATGTATCAGGCACGAGCATGGTGGGGAGGTGCTGCATGGCTGGTGATTCTGTGGTGTGCTCTCACAGAGGAGTGCACTGGGGATGCATCAAGGATGTCCTCATTACTCCAGTTTCCTTCTGAATATCGTGACCGGGTTCAGCGAACTCACCACCTGTTCCCACCAGAGAGCAAGAGAGGGGAGATCTGACCACAAGGCTTTGTGTATAGTCACCAACAAAAGTGCCGAGGGCTCACATTGGCTGTGAAGCGACACAGAAAGACTCACTCCTTGCGCTGGTGGCTCCTGCGCCGCCGAAGGTACCAGGCAGACTTTCCTGTTGGTGTTGCTCCTGGCTGAATCAGGAAAGGCCAAGGAAGGTGCCAGCATAGGGCGTAGCAGGCATCTGGGACAGTGATGGTTTATGAGCTGGAGTCTCTCCGTTTTGGCTAAATCGACTGTTGTTTCCATGTATATTAAAACGTGGCGGATCACAGTGTTCTGGAGGAAGGCTGGAGCGGTGGCTCCACTGAGATATGAGTTTGTAGCTTGCTGGCTCTTCCCTGCTGAAGCTGATGGTTTTGCTGAAAGCTGACCTCCCCTGTGATAACACAGGGCGAGACCATGGTCATGGTCTGGAGCTGCTGCCACGGGATAAGCGTGTCCTTCTGTGTGCTTGGAGATGCTGTTGGTGTTACAGCGCACAGATGAGGGACGTTGTATGGCTGGTGGGCAGCCAGCTCTGTAGTGACACCAGGGAGCAGCAGACCTGGTTCTGGAGCAAGGACACCCCCCTCCCCGAACCAAAGGAAGAGCAGAACGGGCAGGTGGTGATGTCTTCCCTCCATCCAGCAGGGTGAGAGCTCACAGGGCAGGACAGCCTGGTGTGAGGGGTGTCCTACAGCAGAGGGCTGAGCCAGGTCTCGCTGTTAGGTCTTGTTGGTGGGGATTAGCTTTGCTAAAGGCTCAACCAGGTGGAATAATTGGCAACTGAATCCCAGGCTCCCTCCCACGCCAACCTGGGGCTCCGGAAGGGTAACTGTCTTCCCGTGGCCATGGCACCAGGACCTTGTTCCTTGTCCCTGGCAGTCCTATCCCAAGGACCTTTCCCTTGTGCCCTTGAAAATAGAAGTCTGTGTCCCTCCCTTGCATGGACACAGGGCAATATATTGCCTTGCTTTATACCTGCCCTATACCATATGTTTATAGAGGTATGCTTGCATCTTTCCTTCTCTTATTTGGGGATACCTGGATACCTGTTGGGGGATCACGAAGTGTTGGGGAACCTCTTGCCTTTCCCTGGCACAGGTAGCTGGGGAACTGGTACCACTTCATCATCAGCCAGTAGCAAAGAGCAAAGGCTCCCAGTCTCCATCACTGCAGCTCCTGCCCCTGGCCCCTGTTGACACAGCCAAAAGCAATTCTGCAAGTGAGCAATGCTCACAGCTCCTGCCCTGTGACTGATGTTTTTCATCAGAAACTGGAATTTGTTTAGCGCCAGGAATTTGCTGCAGCCCATTGCAAAGAGGCAGTGAGATACTTTCCCTGCCCTGAAGCACTGGCGGTTATACGGAGGAGGGATGAGGCATGGAGGGTGTGAGCGGCAGCCAAGGAGGGAGCACTGGGGGGAATGTAGAGTTCAGAGCAGGGATGGGGTGGAATATCACAGCTATGGGTCCTGGAATAACCTGAGAAATGGAGAAATCTGTCCCTGTCACCCGAGGCAGGAGAATGGTTCCCTTTCTCACTTGTGCTAGCTAGCAGTGAGAAAGGCTTGCAGGACCCTTTCCCCTGCTCTTTTTCCATGGACCTCATCTCAGCCCACCACAAAAACACTGAAAACATGTTTGGCACTCCCTGCTTGCCCAGCGATGTGGTGTCCACCCCGAGGTGAGACTGTGTCATTGATGCTGTTGCTGTGCTGCAGAAAAGCCTTTTCCAAACCCATTCTCTCTGTTGTGCTTGCACAGTTTCCCCAATGCTGCAGCAGTTCCCCCACCTTCCAGGGCCAGGGCTAGGGGGGAACACCTGACTGTGTCCCTTTGTGGTTGTGGTCTTTGCCACTTGGATCTAAGAGGTGCCATAGAAATGCCTTGCAACCATGGGCTGGCAGTGCAGAGACCTGCCTTTATCTTCGTGTCTCAGCTGGCCACTGTGAGGCTCCTGGAGGTGATGTGGCCAAGACCACAGGATGGCTTGCTGGGCACGGCTGGGAGTGAGGATGTGACTTTGGATACTCTTGCCCCTCTCTCCTAATGAGTTGATGCTGCCTCGGAGCTTTGCTGGGAAGAGCCATGCAGCATCTCACAGATCACTTGTTCCTGAGCATAAAAATATTTCCACATGCGTGCTGCCTTGCCTGAAGAACAATGTTCGAAGCTGCCAAGAGGATTTTCATCAAAGGGATATGGGATTGCTGGTGCTCGGGAGCAATCCAAGATAAACTTCCAAGATAAACTATCAGCCCATAGCACACTTCTGTGAGGCCCCTCCTGCACCTCCGGGTGCCTCGGTACAGTTCTGTGGAAATGGGATGTTGTAAAGCTGCCATCCCTCCTGGGACAAGAGCCGAAGAGCCCTGTCTGAGCAGAGGGACTTCCCCTGCAAGGTGATTGCCCCTGGAAACAGGGTGGCGTGGCTGCAGTTTTGCATGGGGTAAAATTAGTCTGGTGGTGAGAGATGGAGAAAACAACCTGCTCAGCAGCAAGCAGCCCTGCGTCCATGAGCTGCAGCATTTTGGGGATGCAGGGTGACAGATGGAGTGGCTGGATGATGCTTTGGGCTTGCAACCTCTGGTGGCCGTGCTGCCAGCAGAGACAGAGAGAGGGGTTGGCATGGAGGTGGGTTTGGTGGACATCGCAGCAGGTCAGGCTGGTGGTGGTGTGATGCGTGGGCTGCCTGCCCAGGTCCCAGCTGCGTTTTACAGCTTGTGAGCCAGATGCCACCCCCACGTGCCTCTACTCCATCCTCAGTGCAAGCTGGAGAGGGGTGGGCTGCCTCTCTGCCGCCTTAGGGGAGCAAGCCAAAATTTGGGACCTGCAGGCTGCCTGGGCACCCCATTATCGCAAGTATGGGATGGACCAGCTCACCTCTGCCTCCTGAACCAGCCCAGCTGCAGGGGCCCAGGGGGCCTGCTGTGCTCCCAGCCATCAGCCTAATGTCCTTCTGCTGCCTTGGCTGTGCCCCACAGCAGTGTTTGGCTCCTGCTGCTGAGGGCGACACGGAAACCCAGCAGCAAACCTTGGCCAAAGGACTCGTGTGTCTGGAGTTTCATCTGAAACCACAACACTGCTGGTAGGTTTCTGTGCAAAGCTCGGCAACCTATTTCTGGCTCGTGCCAGCACTTCCAGCAAATCTTTATTTATTAGTATTAGTTTTTCTTCAGGAATTTTGGCTGGGCTGTGTGAACTGGCAGGCCTCACTCAGGCTGGGATTTACAGCTTGAACCAGTACCCCTGGGGCAAACGGGTCCCTGCGTGAGGTGGGGCGGACCTTGGCCGTGCCAGTGCATGCACTGCAGCCCTTGGGAAGGTCTTGCTCACCTGGAAAAAAACCCTCAACAAGAGCTGCTGGGAGCTGCCAGAGACAGCAAAGGTGAGTTCTTTACTAGAACAGCCACCTGGGGCTCCTGAGAGGAAAAAACTGTTTTTCTTGTCCCTAAATTACTTGGTTTTGAGCAGCTCCGATGAGGAGCTCAGTGTGCACAGCAGGAATGTTGCAACACGCTGGTGCCAGGAGAGCCAAGATCCATTTGGGGATCACCCACACCAAGTTATCAAGAGTACATGGATCCAGGATTTGTGCATTGCCAACAAAAGTATCTACCCTGAGAATGGGGGTAGTGGACATAAATGTAGCACTGAGAGAGAGGAGTGTAGAGTTTGCATTGTCCTCTGCTTTGCCCAAGCTGCTTCCAAGCTGTCTTCTGTAGCATGCCCATCTCCAGAACCTGCTGCACAGTCTGTAGCCCTCCGGCTCGTTCCTTGAGCCTGTGTGTCTGCTTGGTGGATGAAGCAGCTGGGAGGGCTGGAGGGCAGCATCTACCTTCCCACCAACCTTCTAGAAGGGCTGGGTGATCATGGCTTTGTCATGGGGTGGGAGCAGAGATACCCTAGCTGGGCTCCTGAGTCCTGTGTGTCCACCAGGCACCGCCATCCTTAACACTGCTGTCACACCTTTATGCCCTGTCACATCTCCTGGGATGCAGGGGAAAAGGCTGTGAAGGGCAGAGCACGTGGAAACTTGTCACGCTTCTCTCTCTGCAGCAGCACAGACAACACGAGCTGCTCCAAGAGTATGTTTGGGTTTAGTCTTTACAGTGAGAGTGTGGCAGTAGTATGAGAAATTCCTGTGCTCATCTTTAGTCCACCTGGGATTTCAGCAGTAGCATGTCCAAGGAGTGGTCTCTACCTGACACTTGGATGCTAATGGTGCTCTCTATGTGTAAGCTGAGTCCTGGCTCTGAGGGGAGGTTTGTCCTGACTCCATTAAGCTGCGACTTCAAAGGGATGTTGCTGAAAGTTACACGACACACTCAGCTGGCAACCACATCTGAGCTCTGCCATGGTGTTTGCTCCTCTTGGACTAAACTTTGGCTCATGCAGTCCCTGAGGGCTGCATGTCTCCTACCCCTGGCATGAAGTGGCAATGCCAGGCTGTCTTCTGCATTCAGGGGGTGAAAACATCAACTTTACCTTCCTGTCTTATAGCAGAGACAACTCACGGTGGAGCTATGCTTGCTCTTACGCACTGTCTGGCCCAAGGGATTCTTGAGCTGTGGAACAGCTCAAGCAAAAGGCATGAGGAGCCCCCTTCCCACCCCCTCCACCCTCACCCATCTCTCTGTGACCCCATCTACGGGTAATCCCTACTCCCCAGGCACAGCTCCCTGAGTCCAAAGTCCTAGCTCTGACCTTGTCGTAGCAGTGAAACCTAGTCAAGGAGCTCATGAAATCCTAGCTATCTTTTATGTGCACATGTAGGCCAAAAATTATTGCTTTATACTTTTTAAAGCCAAGACCATTTTCCACCGTCAACAGCTTTGATTCATCCAGGCCCCATGTAAGCAAACTGGGCACAGTCACACCAACANAAGGGGGATAAAACACTGGAATGGACTGGCCAGGGAGGTGGTGGAGTCACCATCCCTGGAAGAGTTTAAGGGAAGATTGGATGTGGCACTTAGTGGCAGGGTTTAGCTGATGTCGTGGTGTTAGGTCATAGGCTGGACTCAGTGATCTCAGAGGTCTATTCCAGCCTCAATAATTCTGTGATTGCCCTGCCCCTTTACTCTTGCCCTGCCCTGAGCATCTCCTGCGCACTGGGGACAGTGCTGCTGGTAGCGGAGTCTGTGTGGGGCTAACAGGAGGTGCCTCAGCATGTAGGGAATGGCCACTGGGTGCTGTCCCCCTCTGTTAACTCCCTACTCCGCCTGTGCTACCTCATAACTGCTTCCTACCACCACCTTCCATTAAGTAGAGCTTACATGAGGTGTTCTGTCCCAGCACTGCACTGGATGGCATAGCCTTTCAGCCAAGACCTGCTGTGGTTCTGAAGACCAAGACTCTTTCCACTGAGCTGGGCAGATAGGCGCAGGGCAGGAATTGCTGGGTGTGGGGCTCTTTGGCTTGGGTAATGCCAGTAGTCAGCCTTGATCGTTATGGTTCATCTGCCTTGCAGATCTCTGGATGACAGGGTTTGATCTGCAGGGGTCAGGAGCAGTAATGCCAGGAATGGGAAACAGCTTTATGTCCTGGCCTGAACTAGGGAGTCTGACCTAAGAGCAGGTTTTCCAGCTCATGCCTTGTGCTATCCATGTTGTTGGTTGCTTCATCCTGCTGCTGCCTCACCTCGTTACCTTCCTTTGAGTGATCCTAAAATGCCCCTTCCTTTGGCAATTCCCTGTGCAGTGGAAGTGAGGTGTGAGACCACCCACTTTGATGACCACTCTCATCATCACAGCGCTTCTTATGAGGAGGTTCTGGTGGCTTCCCATGACTCAGCTTCCCCGGGACAAAAGAAAGAGTAGGTGAGACTAGTTGTGAAGAGAGTTCCAGTGCCCTGAGAACCCTGACTCCTCAGTGAGGCTCTTTTTCCACCATTGTAGTTGTCATTGCCAGGCACTGAACCGTTTTGTGGTGTGAACCCCAAGAAATCTTGCCAAGGTGTCATTTCAGTGGGGTGCAACATGAGATTCACAGGCTGGACTTGCTTCGTGAGGCAGAGCTTGTTGTAGGGATTCAGCTCTTCCTTTCCCTGTGCAAGAATGTGACAAGATAAAAATGCACGTTCCTTCTCACACTTCCATCCTGAAATCCTCCCTGACATGTTGGACTAATGAGGACAACAGATCTGCTGCTGTTGATATAACCAATTCTCTCTAATTTGAGAATTGCCCACGGCCCCTGAGAGATCTGGGCTGTGCACGATGCGGAGGTAGATAGCAGTGCTCACACCCAGCTGTGCAGGAGGTGGTTTTGGCCAAGGGAATCTGCCGGTTATGAGTAGGCTCAGCCCTTGGAAGAGGATTTCTATCAGTTTCCACTTGCACGTTACAAGACGCTCTGTGGATGACTTGTTAGTGTTTGCACTTGGCCTGATGAGCTGATCTTTCTCAATTTATTTATTTATTCCCAGTTTTTATCATTGATATCAATGTGGAAAGAAGCCAGCCCCCCCACACACAGATGGGAGAGTGCACAGCAACAGCTGAAGGTGCAAGGAGTGCCTGGTTGACCCGAGGAAGGGGAGGTGAGTGCTCCCACATGACACCTACCATCTATCTACTCCACCCATGGTTGCCTCTGCCTGATGCCTCCCAGAAGATGTCAGCTTCCCTTGCCTTGTAACACTTCATTAGCCTTGAACAAAGAGGCTGTGGGAAGGAAGATAAGGAGGTGGCTGGTCAGCAAGTGGTCGCCCAAAGCCCTAGCAGCAGATGAGCAACAGTTGTAAATGGTAAAATGTTGAAAAACATGACAAGAGATTCACTTACTGGGCTGTCTGACAACCTGCCTCCTCCTGTCCTCAGCAGCGTGCTGATGTTTCTCCTGTGCGCCAGCAGGAAAGCAGCTAGAGGAGCAGGGAAAGCCTTCCCCTGCCTCAAAGCATGCACAGAGTGTCACCGAGTTTGTTCAGCAGCACTCCGCACCTAGGCTTTGGGTTGAACACTACTGCTTCTGCTCTGGTCAAAACCAGGCATGCAATCTTTTTTTTGCAAAGAGTGTCCACCAAGCAACAGATCCCCAGTAAAACACAGTTTCTGAGTAGGAGGACTAGCACCAAAACCAGAGGTCTGCTGGCTGAGTTGGACCAGGTATGCAAGCTCTTGCCTGGTGTAAATGCCTTTGGCTCCCTCCCTTCACATGGTGTGGACCATTTCCGTCATGGCTTTGCACTGTGCCTGACCTTGTGCATGTAGTTCAGAGCCCTGAAAATGCCTTAACATTTGTGCTTACTAATAAATATGACAGGAAAATGCTAGCAAGCATTTTACTGTGGCAAGAAGGGTACAATGATGTCCGTGTAACTAAGTGATAACCATCACTGTGAATGTCACTGCTATTCATTTCCCAAGATAAATATGCATACATCACTTTCCATTGCCATTCCTTAGCCAGGCACCGGATCCCCAGGAACAAGGAGAGGAAGAAATACGTGCTTTATTCCCCTAGTGTGAGGAGGTGTGGACACCGCTTTGGGGCTTCTGGGGGACAGCTGGTCCCGTGCAGAGGGTGATTTTGGACTTGCAACACATGGATGCCTCTTCTCTCTAAGAGCTCCGTATAAATCTCCTTGACTCCGGTGGGTGTTTTAGTGTCCTTGTAGTGGCAGCATCCTTTCTGCAATGAGCTGTAGGTGACTTGAGTGTTGCTACACATGCATCTTGCAGTTTTCTGCCCCATGACCCACCCTTCAGCACAGCAGCTTCATCATAGCGAGTTTCAATCAAGGCTTGGAGAGTCTATGTGAGGCTCCCCTGGGACACCTGGGGAAAGGGACTGCTGTGGAACAGGGACATTTCTAACTACAGTGGCCTTTGCTATGTCAGAAACACAGTGTTAACTGCCCTGGCCTCTATACTGTGCACAGCAGGGGAATTCCCAAATTGTTCCATTTTGAGAATGGGGCTGCTTAATCTGAATACCCACCATTTTCATCCCCTCTAATTCTGGGCAGGGTAGGGTACATAATCTTGATCTATCCTCTCCCGCTGTTTCCTTTCCTTCCCTGGTTACTTTCCTATTTTTACTTTTTTTACCTCTCTAGACCATCCTTCAGATGCAGGAGAGCCAGGTCCAGCTCCCTTCTCACCTGCAGAGACCTAAACCCAAATTTCTCATGAAAGCTCATGTGGACTTGAGAGGGCGCTGAGGTGAAGAGCAGCTCTTCTCCTGAAGGATTTCTGCCATGCCCTTTCTGATGGAAGTGACTTGTAGTTTCTCTTTTGGATTATTTCATGCAAAGTGGGAAAGCTTTCCAAAGGAGAGAGGTGGAAATCTCATCCGTGGCCACCAAGGCAGCTGTTAGCATGGAGGCTGATCTCTTTGGTTTCGTGTCTGATTTCTTTAGGGAGAGAAGAGATCTGAGTATGGATTCCCCTGATCATCAGGTCAAGACCACTGGGTGAAGGAGGTCAGCATCAATTCCTCTGCATTGTGTCTGGGGAAGTCTTGGGAAAAAGTCTTAGGAGATGGCCAGGAACCCTTCTTGTGCTCTGCCCTATGTTGTGCCAACGTAGTTGTCACTTGACCAAGCATGCATTGTTAGTAATTTCCATAGCTTGGCTTTGGTCAATAGTTTGACCTCGAGAGTTTGCAGAGTTCTCCTCCGAGCCTTGCTCTTTGGTGCAAAGCATATTTGTTGCCATCGGCTCTCTGATTCAGGAAATGCCTTGTGCAGGGACGTTGGTGCTGGTCTGCATTGCCTCTGCTGTGGCCTGTGGAGGGCTCCTGTGCAGCTGGAGGGTCTCACCTCCTCTGTATCTCTGAGAAATCATGTGCTGCTACCCGCTGTGACCAAAAACCTTGTGAGGCATCAGCCTGTTCTTCAAGCAGGATTCTGGATTACCTGACTGTCACTGAGGCTTGCTAGGACCAACTATGAGACCATTTTGTCAAGTTGTCTTGTCTTTGGTTTGACTTTGATGGGAGCGTTGTGTTAGTATGAGCTTCAAAGCCTGATCTTAATAAGAATAACATGACCCTATGATTATTGCCTCTTGCACAGTTCTCAGTGCAAAGTTGGTTTGCTTCGATGACTAGTGGGCATCTTCTGAACGTATCATTTGTGTGAGACAGAGGTGTGGGCAGCACATCAGCCTCTTTGGGGAAAGTGTGAGTGGCAGCGCCTGTTCAATGCTGTTTCACACAAAGGGGGGTTTGGTGTGGGCATTGCTGGGGCCAGGTTTCCCTGGAACCAGTTTCCCAACTGGGTGAGCAGGAGGTGAAGCCAGCTTGAGTGTCTCTCGGTTTGGCATCTCCTGTCTGCCCAGGGAAGCTTTCCTGGAGGATAAATCCCACATCTTTCTGCCAGGCTTGGGGCCAGTCATTGCTGGGAACCCAGGGCCTTGTGCAAGAACCCTCTTACTCTTTCATTACTTGCATTATCTCCCCAGTGGCACCAGTTTGCTTTCTGTCTAGTGAGTCAGCAAACTAACCTTGGCACAGAAAAGCCTTTGTGTACTTAATAACCTTTAGATAGCACCTTCTGTGGAAGGCAAGGAGGATGGGTGGAAGGTGTAGCTAAGAACAACCCCCTCACTTCTGCTGCCCAACCCAAACCCAACTGCTGTCTCTGTGGTGACTGAGCTCAGGAAGGCTCCAGTGGTATAGGTTTCTCCTGGTGGTGCAGCCAGGTTTTGGCACATAGATCTGTTCATGATGTCTCCACTCTTGAGAACCTGTTTGACCTGACGCATGGAGAACTTTGCTGTTAAAAATGTGTCCTGAGTTATCCTCCCCTTTCCCATTACTCAAGGAGGAAAGCTGTCTTCTTACTCTGCCTGTGCACACCTGCATGCCTCACGGTGTCTGTGGTAACTTTTTCTTGATTCATTCATTTCTGCAGAAGACACGGTGGTAACTCCCTCCCTGAGCAAGGCTGGTTACAGGGAATGGTGCTCTGTCTCCCTTTTCAGCTCTGACAATTTCCCTGTAGATTTTATTATTTCAACCTATTCAGGGCAAGGTTTTTTCATCCTAAATCTGCTGTCAGTGTTATTTGTTTCTGCTGGGTGTTATCTATTTGGCCCACCTCTGTGTTTCCATGTTGACAACCGGTGCTTCAGTGACTGAAGGGAAATGTGCCAGTGCACAAAATCCCAGCTCCTCTTGGATTCTTTTATGGTCGTTCCCTTGGGAAGAGCTATTAGAAAGCATCTCCCTCTAGGCTCAGAAATACCCCATGAAGACTTCTCTGCTCTGCCTTTGCTGTTTCCTACATCTCCATCTCGTTTTTCACAATATCACCTTCCATTTAAAGTCCAGCCCAGCAGCAAAACCAGTCCTCATAGAAGGAATTTGTGCTCTCCTTATGTCTTTCAGTCACACTACGGGGACAAGAAACTTCTCCTCTGCACACCTGACACAATGGACCAAGTAGTTCCCTGCATTCCTTTGCCTCTCAGCCTTTCCATGGCACTTCAAAGCACAGCTGAAACCTCACTGTTTATTTTCAGTGTCTCTCCTCTATAGATTTATTGCTTTTCCTTTCTAGTGTACACTATTATCACCAAAACCAGCAGCAATAACAAATTAATTTTACTGAGATCTCTGCTGATTCTGTCTGATTGCGCTAGGCATGGTGGAAACTTTTGCAGATGTTTCCTGCCCTGAAGTGCTGGCAAACTCAAAATCCAGTCCAAGACCTGTTGAAGCTGATTGAGAGAGTTGTACCAAAACCACAGGTAGCTTCAGGGATCTCCAAGAGGAAGGTTTTCAAGAGAAGAAGCAGGTCCCATCTGCTGTCTCTGCGGTAGATAGATTGGAAATGATAGGTCTAATTTAATGGGGTTCTTGGGGCTTTAAAATCTATTAATCCTAAACCCTTTTGCCTGGAAAAATCTGAATATCGGAGAACAGAAATGGGACCTTTGATTTCTGTGGTATGTCTTGGGGACATCTCTGGCAGCACTCATCACAGCATTACCACTTTGTCTCGGTTTCTACCTTCTGGTGTGAAGCTTGCCCCATTACTGTCAGCATTCAAACGTTTCCCACGGCTATTTCCTGCTGATTTGAAATCAGAAAGTGTCAGAAAGTAAAACCAGGCTTTTTTGAGCAATGCATTCAAGACGAGTTTCTTCTTTCTCCCCCAAAGGTGCGTTACAGCAATAGATGGACACCTCCTGATTCTGGGCAGCTCAGCTAGAGCCAGATGAGGTTAATGGTGAAGTGGTAGTGATGGTGGTAGGCAGGACGCATAACCCTCCCTCCAGTTCAGGTATCTGCAGGTGGGCTTGGAGCCAAAAAGTAGGATTAAGCTGGGAGCTGCTCCTCCTGGGCTGACTCAGGGGTGGAGGTGCACTCGGCAGGCATGTTTGCCGTGTACGTGCCACATGCCTTCTTAAAAGAAGGAGAGCATCCTCCTCTTTCTTTGCTTTCCTTGGTGCTCCTCGGATTAATTTACCTTGATGTAAGAGAGATGAGTGCTGGCTGATTGGGCCGTGACCTGAGTTTTTATATAATGAGTTGTGCAATGCACTTTATGTAACCAGAGTTTTCTTGTGTAATTTATTTGCAGGCCATTTGCCGAGTCAAGTTCCTGTTATATAGGAGAAGGCACACGGGTGGGTTTGCTGTTTCTGGGCTACTTACTTCCCAGGAGGGTGTAGTGTTAGAGATCCAGGAAAGCAAATCCGCGCAGCTGTGGTTTCGACATCTCTTGTGTCCGTGTTCATCTCCAAAAAGGTCTCTCCATTTTCGTTAAGAAGAAAGAAGACAGGGTTTGAATTTGTCCCCCTGAGGGCCAGGTCTAAAGGGGTCTCAACTGCTCCTACTTCTCACCAGTTGTAGTGGGAGTGTCAGGCATGGCTTTCCTCTCCTCTCCAGTGCGTCGGTGATATGTTCAGAGTTAGCCCCCACCATTTCCTCACTGAGGGTGCAGGATCATTCTAGAAGGTGGGTCAGGAATGTCAGGCGAGAATGTAATTCAGGCTGTGAGCTGAGGATATGACCCCTGCAGCATGAGATTAAAATCCATTTCCTCCTGGCAGCTGCAGCCTGACTGCACAAATCGTGCCTGCCATTCACACTGCCCATTGAGGTGGTTAATCCACTGATGGGACCTCATCCGTGCCCCAGGAGTGGAAGCATCCACACCCAAGCAGTGACAGAGCAGGTAATGGGCTGGAAACAGCCAATGCTGATGCCAAATGGAAGAAAAATAGCTATGGGGCCTTCTCTTGAAACAGGCTCTGTCTCAGCAGCCCTAGTGGCTCATTGTGTGACCAGGCATGCATTGTCCCAAAAGGTGGGAAAATGGGGTGCCACAGCATCCCAGAGCCTCCCCGGTACTCCCATTAGTCTTCTCCCACTCACCTCCCCTCCTTCTAAAGGAGAAGTTTGGTCGTTCTTGCTGAGATTTCTGGGGATGTGCTGCAAGCGTGGCCGTGGCACAGCATGGCTTCCCCAGCCTGGTGAGGTGGGACTGCCCTACCCATCTCACTAAGCACCAGGGCCCTTGCAATGCTCCTTCACACTGCAGAATCTGTGTGTGGGGGATAACTTGGCATTTTATATTCTTGTGTATTCATTTAAATTAGAGGTGTTTCACAATGGCAGAAGTGCCTGACACCTGGCTGTGTGTCATCCGGGAGGCTGATGGGACTGTCAGGCTTTTGAACAACGTCCTGCAGGAAAAATTGCAGAAGGGAAGGCTACAGGGCTTTTGGGTGCTAAAGAACTCACTCTCAGTCATTAAGGTCCAATTAGTAAGGAATATTCCAGTTATTATGAGATCCTGATACAAAGCAAAGAAGATATACAGACAATTTGGTGGACCTTTGCTCGGTCTTAATCTGTGACCTGAACTAGCTGAGAAGCTTAATGATAGTTTAAATATTCTTCAACACGAAGAGAAATAAAAGAGGGAAATGTCATGAGATGAGCGTTGCTAGATCCTTCATGGAGCTACTTGGCTTCTCCTCGCAGCCTCTGCAGGAGGTGGAGAGCCCTCATCTCACTGAGGAGTGTGGCCAGTATAGGACACCCTACCGGAGACACCGCCCACAACTCTGGTTGTGGGGTATATCAGAGTAAAGGTGTTCAGTTCGAAATCACCAGACTTAATTCTCTTGATAGAGCTTGATTGAACATCAGATTTTGCTGAAGCTCATACAAAAGATCAGGATGACTGATGCATTTCCTCGTCACTGTTCTTGAGAGATGCCATCACTTGTTCTATCCACCTCACCCACTAAGCAGCCAAGGTGTAGAGCCCCAGGTAGATGTTAAAGTTCCACCTTTCTGGGACATACAGGGTCACTAACCTCCACGGGTGAAATGTAAAGCAAAAATGGGTGATCCATCAAGATAAGATTTTTGCAGTGAGGCAGGTTGTTCTGGGTAACAGCTCAGGCATTAGGAAAGCTGTACTTTTTGCTTTTGCTTCTGGGAATCCCTGCATGAACTTCCTTGTTCCCTGGTGGTAACTGCAGGTGAGTGGTGGCAGCATCGCAATCACATGCTCGTTTGCGCAGGTTGTTATGAGACGTGTGCTGTTTGGGCTGTGTCTTGCAGCAAGGAATCAGGAGGTGCTAGGAGAATTTATCACTCAGAAGCAGAGATTTAACTAAAAATAAACAATGTGGTGCATCGCAGGTGGAATAGAAGTTGATGCATTCGTCTTCTGTGGTCGTCAGGTCTCTCTGTGGAGACGCTCAACTAAGCAATGTTTTGAATAATTCAAATGATTTTTTTGCTTGCAGTTGACATTATGGAATTCCATCTGCCATTGTTACAGACCATGCCCAGCCCTGTCAGCTCTTTGCTCACTGTATTTGTTAGCTCTTACTGGAGAAAAGGAATGCAATTTGACGAGGATGACGCAGGTTTCGATATGGATGCAGGAATATTCCTCTGTACAAACAGGGGAGAGGTAGACAAACAGCAAGGTATACTGCAGCAGAAAAGGCTTTGCAGGTTGTTGTAGTAATTATCAGCTGACCGTAAGTCAACAGCGTCATGGTGTTGCAAAAAAGAAAGGAAAACTTAAACATCCCTGAGGTGTATGAACAGCAGCATTGTTTGTAGGGCACGTGAAATACTTCCAGCAAAGTTAGTGCTGACTGTGCCTACACATGATCAACCCTGGGCACTACGCCTTAGAAAAGATATGCACCAGTGGGATAGAGTCCAGAGGAATCCAACAGGAGGTGTTGGATGGTGAGGAGACATGATGTATGGAGAAGGACTGATGAGACCAGGGTCGTTTAGTCTAAAGAAGTGATTTTTCGGACTGTGGTCTATTATCTTCTGGTCTATTTGTAAAGGGTTTAGAAGATGCTACTAAGAAAAACAAATTTCTATATATGCTTTAGAGCTGTCTACAGATAAAACATCTCTAAAAAAGTCTGCAGGAGAAATTATTTTGGGTTCAACACTGAAGTAAGATACAGTGAACAACTGCTGTTTCACAGGTAAGACTAAAAGGGACCCAGTGCCAATTTTAAAATACATAAAGTACCAGGAAGAAACTATTCTTTCAACTGGAGGGGCAGCAAGTTAAAAGACTGCAGTGTAGCAATGGAGAAGGAGGGAGCGAAATCTTGTGGATTACAGGATTGCCAGGTGCTGGAATGTATCATCTGGGAAGGCTTGAAATTCCCAGCAGGGGAATCTCAAAGAACAGGCTAGTTAAAAATCTCTCTGTAATAACAAGAATAGGGCTGACCCTTTTGTGGCTCTCTCAAGGTCCCTTTGCATCCCAATTCTCTACGATTGTGTAACTAACTAGTTGTAATTTATAGTCACTGTTATTTAATATATTCATAAACGCAGTTGAGAAGGGAGTGCGCAATGAAGCACTTGTCACCTAACTGCTCACTTCCTTTTCTTAGTAAAAGTGTATTGAGCAACGCTAATCCACTAATCCAGCCCCAGGTATCAATTAATTGCTGGGCAGACCTCTTCAAGTCTATTTTTTTTTGCAATTCTGCATCACAAGACTGACATGTTGATTCTGGGCAGCAAATACAGTGGCCTCAGATTGTCTTCTTTTACAGCACCTGATCAGACACCAACTTTTCGCAGTGCTGAGACGCAAACCTTCCCGAACATCATCCACCTCTCCCTTAATCAACACTGTCTTAAATTTTACCTGGTAGCAGCGAGACAAAAGGTAATTTCTGGAACAACAGGCAGAGACCTTGACTGTGATGTTACTGATGTTGTTTGACAAGGATCCAATTTCTCTAGAAATGCTTGCTGTGGCTTGAAAAAAGCAAAAGCTGCAGTCATTCACCACGATATGTCTATTTGCTAGCAAAGAGAGATGTTTGAAAACCAGTCAAAGCCTTGTACATGTAGCTTTTTTAGAGAGACAGTGCTTCTTGCAGAAGACCTCACCAAAAGGTAGGAGAAAGAGTGGAACGTCTAATGGACTTGGAGTGTGTTTTGGAGGCAGGATATTTAATGAAGATGAGCCAGAGGATGTGGGACCCTTGCACTCTTCATGGACAGATGCAAGACTTCTGCAATCCAGTGCAAGGGCAAGGTGTTGCTTTCTTTTTTTGCTATTCTGGTTCTATTCCAGTTACATTCACCACAGTTCATTTGCAGTTTTAAAAGCTTCTTCTCTCTCAAATCCCAAACTGACTTGTCTAAGAAGACTGGTAAGTTGAAGCACAGTTTAGAAGTGCGATAGTCAATGTCTCTGTCATGCAATAACTCGTTGCCCCACATTAGCATCACAGCACTGATGAAAATGCATCTCAACTCCATGTGGACACCTCTTCAGGCAACTACATGTGCTGCCTGTTTTTTCTTAACAGACTCTCTCCTAATCCTGATTCATGGAGAGGGAGTTTCCAGTTGTGAATATCTTTCCTGGATATCTTTGCCCAGGATTTATGGGGCAACATTATCAAAGTTACTTTTCAGGGTGTTAAAGTAAGCAGAGAATGAACAGTGTTTCATGCTAGCTTCACAGAAAGCCCGTGCAGACATTACAGCTCTAAGCAGGCTCACCCTTTTGCCTAAATTAGTAGATGCAAGTATCATCAGTAGTTAAGAGGCTTCAGAGGTAGTAGTGCCATTTCCTTGTTGGAGAATCCTGGGGCACGTCAAGAATAAACTCTTAGGTTGAATGGACAAACACCGGTGCTATTAATAAGTCCTGTGAAATCAAATAACTCTTCTAAGCCTATTATTCAGAAGGAGTCATCTGAAGACTTGTCTTGAGATAGTAAATCTCAGTAAAAGCACAATCAAATCCTACTGGTTTTCTTTCCCATTGAAATTTTGTTTGTGTTTCATCTCCAGCAAAACATGTCCCAATCATGAGATTAACAGGGATATATTGAATTAACCAGTATGCTTAAAAAAACCCATTAACATCTATAAAAGTGTTGTTCTGATCCATGGGCTGTGGTTTAAATGCTTTGCCTCACCCAAAGTGCAGAAGTCTCTGGTATGTCATTTTGCTGAAACTTTGCTGAGTCTGACAATTGTGCTATGTGATAAATTCTTTTATTTCTGTTGTTCCTCTTGATGGGGTTGTTTGTAGAAAGGGTGTGATGAGTGCTGAAGGATGAGGATAGAAGACACATTTACATGTTCAGTTCAGAGGGCTTTTTTATGATCACTTCTTTCCAAAGACCCAAAGAAGAAAGATAATACTATTCTTTTATACTTGTCCGGATTTGAAGCAAGCTGTTGTATTACCTCCATGTCCCTGCAATGAGTCAGTGTCCTTATGGGGTTAACTTGTTGAAATTTTCAGCTCATGGCTTTATGTACTCTTCAATTCTTAGAGAAAATATTTTTGTTTCCCTTTTTGCTTGAGCAGAGAGATTATCTGAATGGATTTCAATTTGGTGAGATGTCATTCTAGATTTTTCAGGGTCTTACAGGAGTGGAGATTTTGTTCCAGATAGAATGGACAACACTTTATTATTTGTATAAGTGTCCTTTCAGCATGCAAATTGTCTTTTTAATGATATTGATTACTGATTATTTGTTTTTTAAATCCCACCATCTTCAGTTTTTTTCTGAGTTTTCTAAGGAAGTTGTCTATGTGCTGCCAGACAAATAATTTCCTAATTCTTATAAATACTCTGTATTCTGGTGGTGATCATGTTAACCATTGTTTCGAGTTTTTTTATGGAGCTTGCCATATACAACATAACCCCTCCTGGATTTACATAAAAAAGCAATGAAGGGGTAATTACACAAAGGTTTGTATAAGGTGAAAAAAAAATCCATACTTAACTTCTTCAAAGAGCTTTGTCATCACAATCAGTTAAGGAATAAATAAGGATAGTTAGAGTCTTGAATCAAAAAGATAATCAACATGTGTAGAAACTTTTCCAGCCATCTATCAGCTTGAGATATATGGGGAATAGAAAAGTGTCACTACTTTTTGTACAAAATCTGCAATGCCTTTTGTCCATACGTACACTACTCTCTTTCTCAAAGCAGCGTCTTTCTGAAACTAGCGTCCTTCTCAAGCAGAACATAGGCTTGTGTTTTTCTGACATAGCTAATGTATCTAATAACACCCTCCTACATCTTTGCTCCCAGCCAACAAGACACATAATACTTCTTGCACAATAATATCTCATTGAAAAACATAAATATCTTACAAAGCTTGCTTTCCTCATGTAGACGCTGCGTCTACACTGAATCTGATGTTTTGTATGTGTAGGAGTTGCTTTCCCATAAGAAGATGTTAATTGTTTCCTCACCTTTTGGACCAAAGGGTCCCTGGATTTATGACTTGCTATGTAAAGCAGGTTTGTAAGGTGCATCTAAAGGGTATTTTCTTTCTGGTTGGTGATTGAATTCAGGTGAATGTCTTGATCTGTTGTTTTGCATCTAAATTACTACACAGTCCAGCACCATATCTCAGCTGGCAGGTGGCAATTAGCTGAGAGATTCCTAAACCACACAGCAAACTGCCTGTGGTTGTCTGGGATTTCCTTGTCCACCCTGGTACAAACTAGGCTGAATTCCTCATGGTTTCCAAAACGTCCCACGAATATGCAAGCGCTGAGTTTTAAACCCTCTCCCAGCAGTACCTAGGTTTGCTCACACCTCTGATCTGAGTGAAGACAGCTCTCAAGAGGCTCAGCAAGGTCCTAGCAGGGAGTGCCAGGTCCTGGTGTACTCAATGCTCCAGAGGTGGGAGGTCTCAGCAGACATGACTGAGCCGCTCATTGTTGGACTGAGCTGGATACAGGGTGCCAGAACTGTCCTGACGAAGCATGAACAGTGGAGGAGTCTTTATGCAGAAGGAACTGAGCTGGAGGGCATGTAATTAAGCAGCTTACTGGGGACAGTGGGACTGGCAGAACTAAGTCCTGCCCTGGCACAAGGTGTGGAGAGACATGTTGGACTGAGCATGAATAACAGGAAAAAATTTGGAGGTGGGTCTGATTAGCTTGTTTCTTGAGAGAAATTCCCACATCCATGCCAGCTGGATCAGTAGGGATGTGTTTTCTCTTCCAGGTTAATGACTTAACCTGTCTGCTTTTAGACAACACAAGGAAGAAGGATCTAACCTCAGGAGCTGGTGGTGAAGGATATCCCACATGCTCTGCCTGCAAACTGGGGGAAGACTGGGGAGTAATTGGGATTAGGTGCTTCCATTTCATCAGCAGGGGCACAGCAAACCATGTATCTTTGTGCTGAGTGGCCTGTTGTGGCTGCAGGTTTTTTTCTGAAAGATGGACCCATTCCCAAAGGACTCTGATCCAACAATGAGGGGAATAGGAAAACATCTTGCGTGCAGACTACATAAAATAAATGGGGAGGAGGGGATGTGGGAGGGATCGCTCACACGGCTCAAGTTAGGGACAGGTGACTCTAGGCTTGGCCCTAAATGTGAATAGGAAACTATTCCTTGGGTGTATGCCCATCTTTTGGGGAGGTCTCCTTCCTGAACCCCTTCACACTATTTCAGCAGCAGTCTGATGTGACTTGTGAGCATCCCTGGCCTGGGAAAACATCCTTCAGCCCCATTAAAAGGTGAAACTGTCTTTATGGTCCTGTCTTATCCTATTCAACACCAAATGATGTGGAGACATCCATTGGGGAAAATGATGTGGAGACATCCCTCAGGGAAGGGAACGGCATTTGAAAAATAAATCACTGTGAAAGTAAAACCTGACTTCCCTTTCCCCAGCTGCTGATGAATAACACTCTTGCGTCATGAGCTGGCGAAGTGTCTTTGGCACGGAGTGACTGAGGACAAGGTGAGGCAATGTTGTGCTGGGGAGGGGACGAGTGCATGGAGGCAGGCTGGCCCTGAGTGCCTGGTGTCTCAGCATACCTGGATCTGGCAGCAGAACTGGGGAGTGGCAAGAGGGATGGGGGCCCTGTTGGGAGCTCGAGCAGTGGGGTGTTGCTTCCATCCCTCCTTGCTGAATTACCTGCGTCATGTCACCTGGGGCATTAGTCAGGGAACAGACTGACAGGGTGACAGCAGCTCCTTGCTTGTTCTCTCTACCTGGCTTGTCTTTCTCTTGTGGGCTTTTAATCAGCCCCTGCTAGATGCCTCCCTTGGGTTTATTCTGACCAAGCACTGGGAGAAAGAACTGATTGGAGTACTGACTCATGGAAGCCATGAAGTCCAGATCTGTGTGAGTAAAGGTGACATCTCCACACTGCAAGGCACTAAACTTGGCAGCAACTTGCAAAGATCTCAGCAAGTGCAGCTACTCTGGCATGAGACCTTAGTGAGGGCTTGTGAAAGGTCAGTGATACCAGCACATGTTGAAGCTGGGAAACCACAAATGCCAGCACCAGCACCCTGGTGATGTCTGCAGGACCCTCATTCTCCCTGGCTCATGTGCATGTCCCAACCCTGCCTATGTGTCTTTGCCATGTGTAATACTCATGGTGCTCAAGCTGGGATTCTGACAGGTTGCAATTCACACCAAACCTCTCCCTTTGAAACCTCCAACCCTTCTTGCTCACCTGTCCTGACTCCCTCTATTTTGTCTGTGCTCTTTCAGAGGTGCACTAACAACAGTTGGATACTGAACTCCAGCCCCAGCTCCATCAGCATGGGTTTATAAAAGGTAGGTCCTGCCTGATGAACTTTATCTGCTTCTTTGACAAGATCACCCTACTACTGGATGAGGGAAAGGCTGTGGATATAGTGTACCTGGACTTTAATAAAGCATTTGACATGGCTCCCCATAGAATTCTCATGAAAAAAAATGGCCGCTCATGGCTTGGCTGGATGGATGGGCCCAGACAGTGCTTGTCAGNAGAGAGGTTGGTGCTGGTGTCTTCCCACGGTTGACTAGTGCTAAAACAAGAGGGAATGTTTCCAAAATACAACAAGGTAGGTTTAGACTAGATATTAGAAAAAAATTTTTACAGCAAGAGTAGTCAGCTCCTGGAATGGGCTGCCCAGGGAGGGGGTTGAATGACCATCACTGGACGTGTTTAAAGGGCATTTAGATGAGGTGTTGGGGGATATGATTTAGGGATGAATTTTGCAGAGTAGGGTTAATTGTTGGGCTCGATAATCCCAAGGGTCTTTTCCAACCTCAAAGATTCTATGATCCTATAATTCTATTCCATCAGTGCTGGAAAATGCAAAATAATTACTTCCCATGCCCCAGTTCTGGATCTCCTGTCCTTACCACCCACACACTAGCCACCCTTTTTTCCCTGGGCACTACAACCTTTTAGCTCTGTTTATTAAAGTCATTTATATTCCACCTGAGCCTGTTCTCTAAAGCCCTCCCAGACTCATTTGTAAACCTTCTCTTTTTCTGCCTGGGAATCAGTAAAAATACAGACCAAAAGAATGCCCAAGGCTGGCCTCTCTGAGCATCCTTTTGAGATACTCCCATGGTTTGCACAACAAAGCTTCTGAGAGCATGTTGGTTGCTTTGGTTTTTGTGGTTTTGTTTGGTTTTTTGTTTGTGTTTTTGCTGTTGTTTTTGTTTGGTTTGTTGTTGTGTTGTGTTTTTTTTTAACCAGAGCTGCAGCCACAATTTGTTGATTTTGTATTAGGTTTTCATACAGGACAGTGCCCAGAGAGGTCACTCATCTCCTTGTTCCTCGCAGACCATGTGGTAATCTGCCAGGAAAGACGTTTGATTTGATGTGGCTTCTTCTCAACAAACCCATCTTCGCTGCACCTGTTATGTTCCCAGCACTTACAAATGGATCAGTTAATAGGCCAGGTGGGGATCTTTCCGGGTACAGAAGGCGGCTTGACTGAGCTGGGATTCCTGGTGTCCTCCTGGGCCTGGTTTTTGAAGACAGTTATTGTGTTTACCCTGCACTAATCCTATGGGAATATCAAGAGATCTCGGAGATAATTACTAATGGATCCAAAGTGTCCCCAGCTGCTTCCTTAAGTACACTTGGTTTATTAAACTCTGCCCACTGGGCTTCGACCTGTGTTTTTCCTAATCTATACTCTTCCCCCATCCCTTATTAACACTTTCTTTTGTTGGTATCTTGTTCCAGTTAGCCTTTTCCTACATCTGAAGCATGGTGCAGGACATTCCAGCCTTCATTCAGCCACTTGTTGTATGTTCTTTCCTGTAAATAGTAGGTTTGCATTTCTTCATCTTCCACTTACTTCCATTACACTTCAAGAACCTCTTCTACAGAGCCCCTTTGATATCTTAGTAGCTCCTAACCCTTGCAGGCTGTCCAGCTTATTTGAATCTATCTTTGGCTGTCTGGGCCTTTCCATCATTCTCGTGGTTACTCATATGACAGAATTTCCTTTTGTTGTACAATTCGTTTCTGGTTCCCAGGTCACCAACTGATGTCTGATGCCATCATTGTCATCTCTTACTGTACTTCCTCTCTCCTCTGCTCATCAGGAGAGATTGCCTTTGTGTGGTTAATTAAGGGCATGTTTGTGTGATTGCAATAGAATTAAGTCAACACATCATAAGAAATTATTACCTGTCAGATAAAACATAGTAACTGACTCTCTCATTCTGTTTGAGCCTGTCCTGGTTGTGAAATTAAATGGGTTAAACTCCTTCATGGCTGGGTTAAGCAAGTTCTTTTTATCGCATTTGCAAGGGACTAGTCTTTTGCATATAATAAATTATCACATTAATTTATTGGCAGTAATTTCTTCCAATGCACTAACTGATCTCTTGTGATGAGTAAACATGTCCATAAAGCCTTTTGGTAGCGTAGCACACAGGCTCTCTTGCACTTGTGTTATTGATCTAGATTTCTCAAAGGATGATTCCTCAAGTTTGTTGACTGGTCCTTTTTTCAAACTCATTATCTGTGTGTGAAATCCCCTCTTTGGAGTCTACTGTCCTTATTCTGCTGCTGCCACACAAGGTTCAATGGTACACATGCCGTGGGAAGGCTGGTGGAGAACAGTTCTGTTTGAACTGAGGTATGTATGGAGAAAAACAAAGTCCATCTTGTCCTTTCTGCTTCGGCCTCCTCAAAGCTGCAGAACACAGGTGTCAGTTTCTACCTGACATCCCGAGTCCTGTTTCTTTTGACACAAAAGTATCTTCCAATCTGAAGTCATTGGTCAGAGCCAGAAGAAATCTTACAGAGGAGGAAGTTGTGGGTTCTGATAGGTGATGGAACATAGGGATTAAGTGACCTCACCTTCGCAATGCCACTTGTATTTCCTTTATTCATCTTCGCATGCATTTATCTTGCAACTTTCACTGTTGTAGGGAACCCAGCTAGAGCAGAGATCCATGTCATGAGTAGTTCAGATGTTTGCATGATCCCAACTTAACCAAGGGTCCAGAACAATTTGCTGATGTCACTTGATAAGATGTAGCTAGCTCTGCTCTGCCTTCATAAGCAGATCTGTATTGGGGAGCACAGAAACACTAAAAGTAGGTCCACTATTAAGACTGAACCTGTAACATGGGTGAGATCTTCTTTCTGGTGGGGTCCTCTTGCAAGGGTGGTTAGGGAGCTTAGCTTCCTGGCAACGAAGAGAGGTCAGCCTTTCGGCAAACGTAGAGACAGAGAAGAAGATACATATGATGCTGCAGAGGATGTGAGAGAGTGCAAAAGCAGTGAGTGTGGGAGCTGAGACAAGTAAGACAATAGATGCAGACGGGGTGGAGTTGCTCAGATGGAAATCTATCTCCTCTTAGCTAAAGAAGCATAAACAGGAAGATGCCGTGACTCATGATTTATTTATTTTTGCTTCTTATTGGATAGTAAAAGACAGATTGGATGTCTGCAGTTTACTTTTTGATTCTACATTCATTAGGGGTTCAGGCAAGTTCACTCTTTAATGATCCCTGCCATAATCTCAAGTTCCACACCCTGGAGTCAGTAGTGTTTGTGGCCACTAGTATGTCTCCTCTCAGGACCTCCAGGCAGAAAAGAAAGAAGAGAATCAGACTTCAGGCTTAAAGTGGGGCACAACATCTAGCTTTTAATCCATTTGTTTCTGTTTAGCACAGTTTAGTCCTGTTTATACTGAAGCCATTAAATCTATTGGTTTAGGTTTTATAATTGAGCTAATGTTACAGTACGGACATGACCCAGATTTATACACGTCTACAAAACAGATCTGGCAAGAGTGTCTAGGAATACATTCTACTTATTAGGACTTAATTTTCAGTCAAAGCTGGTAAAAACACTGAACAGGAAAGTAAGCAGCTGGTTTGTGTAAGAAGGCAATTCAATAAATGTGGGTTACTTTTGGAGATCTGGGCCCAGAATGGCATGGCTTTAAAAGCTGGTTCTTTGAGTTTTTTTGGAAATATGTGGTTCCAGGAGCTTGAGGGATGGGAGCAAAAAGGGCTGTAGCTGTGTAAAATAATACTCCTGAAAAATCAGTCCATATTTAAATTGTTTGTTCTCTCTGAATGGTTGAACACAACCCAAATGGACAATGGGAACCTAACAATACAAGAAACTCAGCAAGATCTCAAGAAGATCATGGAAAGAAAAAAGCAATAATAATGCTCCTAACAGCAATGTTGCAACCAAGAGGAAAGTGTTCCTGAAAGCGTCACAGCTACTAGAAGAACATGTCGCTGAGCTTCTGTGATGTTTGGGCTGCACAAACTGACTCTACCACAGCCAGGAGTCCCTGGGGAGGAATTTATGAAGAGAAGAATGGGCAAGGTGTACTCAAAAGGTAATGTGGTGGCTGAGTAGTCAGATAAAGGCATCTGAGTGCCTGACTCTCTGAACAGCTTTGGGCAAGTACTCTGACTTCTCTGAACTTTCATCTGCAACATAAGGAGACTTCCCCATCAGACTGGGGCCTTCCAGACTGATAATATCTCAGAGATACCCTGAAGCTCAAGTGTATTTCATTAGGGTAGACTTCTTTATCTGAGGTGGGGATAGAAGCAGGAGCTAGATCCCAACACCAGCATTGGAGAAGAGACACCATTATGTCACTGTGCTCAGAGAACTGCTGTGATTTTCTGATGGGAGCTGCTTGTTGGCTGTACATGTCTCCTGGAGAGTTAGGAAGGAGCAAAAAAACCTCAAATAAAAATAGAGTTTGATGGTTGCTTTGACATTGGTTCTCTACAATGGTGAATGGCGGATGAAACATAGAACTGCTCAGAGAGAGTGCTGCACTGAAAGCTGCATCATCATTTCCAAACTGCAACACATGGTCTCTAGGAAGTCCTCTGTCTTTGCTCTGTAGTGTGTAGAGGATATTGTAGCACCACACTTTTTACATTAGGCCTGATTATTTATGAGCTCTGGATGGAAGAGAGGAAACAGCTTGAAGGTTCCCTGGGCCCCTGGCCATGAGCCAGCCTGGGTCCTGCTGATACTTCCCCATGTCAAGAGAGCTGTTGGCTGTTGCCACTGACTTGTGCACTTTTGTGCTTTGCATCTGGTTTCACGGCACGTCACTGCCCCATCTTTCACCTTACTGAGCAGCACCAACTTGCATAACTCCATTGGACTAGTATGCTATAGTCACTTTTATTAACTAAAGACCCCTGAAAGCAAATGGGCTTGGATTTGTGGATCCTGGTTTGTAGGTCAGAACCGTTCTTGTCCTCCTGAGGACCTATTTAGGGAAGTTTGTCCAGCTTTCCTGTCTGTATTTTCCTGTGTGTTTTAGTAGAAGAGCTGCTTGAGCTGCTGATAATGTATGCATCCGACTCTGAACCAACCTGCAGAGAAAGTCACCATGGCTCAGAGGCACCTGGTGCTCTGCAAGTGGCTGAGCAGGAGCCACAGCCACAGGCTTCCAGGTCGGTCTTTCCCTCAAGGGGAAAATAGTTTTACATGGCAGTTTTAAATGCTAGGCTGCAATTTGAGGTGTTTAAGAATACTAGAATGCCTAAGGGATTTGGTAGGTCCTCTGAGGTCAGATGGTAACGTGGAGGCACCTGCAAATGCCTGAAAATATTTGTAATGATAAAAGCTCCTCATTGAACCTCATTTGGTTGGAACTATGATCTTTAAAGTCCCTTCCAACCCAAACCATTCTATGACTGTATGGTGCATGGCATAGATTTCCCAAAGCTAACCTTCTGCTTTCCTCCATGGATTCTAGGACCCAATCCACCCTTTTTCCAAAACCCCTATCTTCGTCCACAGGGAAGAATATTATCCTCCATATTTTCTCCTCCCTCCCTCAGTGCTCCTTGCAAAGCACAACAACTCTTGATCCAGCAGTGTGAGTCCTTCACCCCTCCTCTGAGGCCACGACAAGATGCATCAAGCTTGGTGCCCCTCATCCCTCTTCAGGGTCGTTTCTATATCTGTCTACTAGAGTTTAGCTGAAATTGTCTCTTTTCTAGTAGAGCCAATTTCTTTTACTACATCAACACAGTCAGCCCTAAACACTTATTAATCAGAGGATACCACCTATGTGGTCCTTGTTTGTGGAATACCCACTCTGCTCCACTCCTCTGATGACCAAGTGGTTCAAAGTCTAACCCCAAACCTCATTTCTGTCATCCCACAAGAATTTGACAAAACATGACAAAGCATTAAGCTCTCAGTCTCTCTGACAAGTTCTCCACTCCCAGATGTTATTCTCCCTGCTTCATTCTCTCCTGCCCCTCATATGTGGTGTGTTATCTTTGACAATGAGGTTTCAAGAACATTGTGGGGGTAGCCTACCCTGACAATATCTTTTCAGTCATTCACAGTAATTTATTACCTCACTGACTATTCTAACTCTCTTTGGCATGTGGTCTCTTATGAACATGATTTTCAAACATGATTTTCAAGACATCCGTTTTCCCAGTCAGATCTTGGGCAACGTAAGTTTTTACTCATCCCCATGAACTTTAAATATGCATGGCTTTGACATGAGTATGGCCTAACTTGGCTTCAGCCCTGCCATGTCAGGTGCCTTCACACATGCACACACATGCATACACACACACACACACGTGTGTTACTGTACAGGATTAACTGGACTTTACACCTCTATCTTTATCAGCCATCATCCTCCTTCTGAGTCACGGCTGAGGCAGCTAAGAAGCTGGTTTTGCTATTGGCTTCATGATAATAAGTAAACAGTAATTAATATTTTGCAATCATATAGTTCATTGAATTGGATGATCTGAAAGCACTTAATTAACATTAATTAGTCATCATTACATAGCCCACGTGAGGTAGATAAAGTTTTATTGTGCAGGAGGGGAAATGGAGGCAAAAAGGAATATCAGGATCAGGCAGATCCAACTTCTGTCAGAAGGGTTTGCAGTGCCTTGGTTCTGCTCAAAACCTGCTGGAATCCCATTTTGAAGACACCAAGGGCAAAGCTGGGTCTAAAATCTAGAGGGCTAAATCCTGCTTCCCAATGTTCAGGACAGAACCCCAAAGGGTTAACTGAGACCTCCATTCCTACCAGGTTGAGACTGTTCACTGCCTTGGCTCTTCCTCTTTTTACTGCTGTTTAATACTTTTCAAATCACTAACACTCTGGTGCAATGGGTAAGATGGGCATCTAACAGAGCGAACACCCTCTGAAAAGTCCTTGAAGTCCTCTGGGTGAGGCGTCTAAGCACTTTCTTGGGTTCAGTTCCTATGTATTACTCCCACTTCTGGGCCTGAGTCATTTAGGAGCTTTGGAACAGGGTCACTGCAGGATCTACTGTTTCCCTCAGAGCTCTCAGTCCCACTGTTACCATCCCCAAAGCTCATTGCACACTGAGTCTCCCTTCCAGTATCGTCCTCACTCCAATGTTTTCTCTACTGAAATCAGTATTACCAGGAGGATTTAAAAACAAGTCAGACACTGGTCCCCCAAAGACTGCCAGTCATGGTCCTGGTTTCCTTTAGTGCCAGTTGATTTGACTTCATTACCAGATTCTGTATATACCTTGTCCAGTGGCAGAAGGACTGCGTGACAATGGTGTGAGAAGATCAGGGACAACTGAGTTTCCCCACACTTCGTAGTTTAGCACACACAAGATCTGGGTAGATCTGCTTTCCTCTCCAGAAACTCCTGAAGATCTTGGTGATCTCAGCTAGAGAGAGGTGTCTGCCAGTGAACCTACTCGCTATGGGCAGGCTATATCCTCTCATCCAAGTGTTAACCTTGCTCATCAGTGATGTATGCGCTTGACCTCCTCCAAGAGGGTTGAACTGACAGCTCTTTGTGTTAATGATCTTACCATCAGTGCACAACGTTGGACGTCAATGTGAGCTGGGCTTGAATGTACAGCTCTGTCTCCTCTGATACAACAGGCCTGAGGAGCATCAAATGGAAGACCTACAAGACTTTGCTCTGTGCTCAGCTGAAGGGGGTCTAATGCCTCCGTCCCGTGCTCCCATCCCAGGGAGTGAAGGGACCTGCATGAACTGCTCCAACTGGAGGGCAGTAACTCACCTGGGAAAGCTGAGATCGTGATGGTCCTTTGGAGTGAAGTGGAGCTGACGGAGACAAGTGCCGATCATCAAGAGGAAAACAGAAGATTCAAGAGCTGTTCATCAGTTGAGCAGCTCTTGTTGCACACCCCAAAGGGGCAAACATATTGGGTACTATATCTTCACATGTAAACTCAAAGGGTTTTTTTAAACCACGACTGTGTGGGTGAACTTCAGACTGGCTCTTCTTAATGGAGGGCTGGACTTCAAAGCCTTGACAAAGTTAATTTAATGAACACGTCTGGAGTAATTCTCTGTGGTTAAAAAAACCCCACACAACTGATCAAACCCTAGGTCTTACTCCATCCTTGTGATTCATTATACCCTCTCCCCTTCCACTGGAGAAGGGGGAGTCCTGGATCACTGGTTGGTGGGAGGCTCTAGTCTCTTTATGAAGTGAAATTGAAGCATATTTTGCCTGAAGGTCTTAATGAGTATTTGCTGACAGCAGAGGACAGGGTGAAACTCGTGGCTCTCTTGTGGCTGAGCAGCAGAGCCTGTTATGGTTGATATATGCTTGTTTCCCCAGATTAATTCCTCTTTGGAGCATCTCCTCCTCTCTGCCCCAGTCTTTTTACTATCCAGGTCCCCTGCCCATTTGAAGGCTTTCAGTCCCTTGAGCTTTAAACCAGTACCTGTTCCCCTCCTCTTTGCCTTTCTGCAGAGACACACACCATCCACCTCTCTTAACCTCAGACCCTTTATCTGCTGAGTCTCAACTCACAATTTAAGCTCTTGGTTTAAAATGCATCTGTGCAGAACTTGCTGGTCTCAGTCCCTCTATCTTTTCTCCTGAGTCTCTTATCAGCTGCACTCATGCCTCCTCCCAGGCCCCTGTTGCAGACACTGTGTCCCCAGTGCCAGGTCTCTTTGTAGCCCTTGCATCTGCCTCCCATTCCTTCCCATGTCCTCCACAGGCTGGCAGTCCCTGTCACCTGGCCCAGTGACATCTGGGTCCCATCACGTTCTTGTCTGTCTTGGTTTCTCTGTGGAGAACTGTGAGGTGATTTCTTCAAGAAAGACTTTCCCTGGCATCACACTCTAAGCCTCATCCTAATCCCCATACCTTTCCTTTCCATCTGCTTGCCTTGTATCCCTCTCTAAATCTTAAAGCTTCCCTCCACCTTACCAGTCTGGTTGTCACTAGTGTTCATTTCATGATGTACTTACCCCTCCACCTCAGTCGGGGTTTCTTACCTCTCAGATAATCCTCCTTCCTCATAGATATGATCTCAAAGACAAGGGCATGGTCAGGGAAGGTTGTCAGTTCCTGTGCTGTACTGCTGGCGCCCACCTTCTGCTATGGGGCCATCAGAAGCCACCAGCTCAAGGGAACAGATCCATGTCCATGGGGAAGGTGTGTTGAGTGATCTTATCTTCTCTAGGAGCTGCAGGAGATTTCAGAAAAGAGGTAGATGAATTGTGGTAAAAGTCTTCTAAATCTCTGCTGAGATCACCTCAGCAGCACCTGGACCACACTGGGGTGGATTTTCACCAGAGGGAAAAAGCACTTTGCTCCATCTCTGCTTCCTAACCGTATCTCAAGTCCCAAATCCAAGGCAGAGTCACCAGGGTTTTTACAATTAGGATATTAAGACGAGCAAAGACATAGATTTGTTACTAGCCTACCTCTGGAAGTGCTTGTAATTGTCTTGGCAGAGAGAGGTGTATATACGTGCTTGAGATAAACAAAGAAGGCAGAAAATGTTCAACCCGCAGCCATGCTGTTGGAGTGCAGCGCCTGGTGTAATGCCTGTGCCCGGTGCATGTGTGCCGGCACTGGGCACCAGCTCAGTTGTGCGTCTGGAAGTGTGTGGGGGTGTGTTTGTGTGGCTGCATCCTCCTGATGTGGGCAGCCTGGCCATGTCCCATTGCACACACGTGGCATGAAGTGGCAGGTGACTGTAGGAGCCTGCAATGGAGGGCATAGGAAGAATAATCAGCTAGACCTGCTGGGTTGGTTGAAATTCTTGTCTGGGGCTTGGACAGGGTGTTTAAGTGCATTTCTCATCCCCTTGTGGGATCAGAGTAGTGTTTCTCATCTCAGTGCGTGGTCCTGCAAATGCATCCTGTCCTTCATGCAGGGAGGCTGGGTGGTGTTGCACCCTGTGCTGGGGTAGTCCCTGTCCCCCAGCTCAGGAGGCTGTTCTGTGCCATGCAGCATTACAGCCAGCAAGAGACGACTCGCCCTGGGGTGCTGCCATTACATAAGGGAGGGGAGGCAGGTTTTCCAGTCATAAAGGTGTTGCACAATTAATTATTCTGGCTTGGCTCTGGATCCCTGGAGCTCAAGGATGCCACACAACATGACTAGTGTGGCACAGGCTCAGCCTGGCTGAGCCTCAGGCTAGCAAATCACTTCTGCTCATGTCTCCCTATTTCCACTCAAGCGTATGCTCCTTTCGAAGGGGGACATGATGGAGCATGCTCTAGAGCAACAGCATGCACAGTTGATGGGCAGCTAGCAAAATCTTCCAGATCTTTGCACTGGTGTCTTCTCGCTTCCCCAAGAGACACCCCCCTGCCAAGCCCACCAGCCTGCCTGCCCCAGATTAACCAGCACTCTGTTGGGGAAGTGTGAATCCCCATGAATCCCCATTCTTGGGCTTCTCATTTGTATTTGTCTGGCTCAAGGCTAAAAGCCATTTGGCTTGACATGCCTTTCTCCTGGAAATTAAAGACCTTGTAGTTTTCTCCCACAGTAGTATTTGTACCCTGTAATCAAGCTGCCTCTCTGTCTTCTCTGTGAAGGACTGAACATGCTGAACTCTCAGCTTCTCCCTGCAAAGGATGTTTGCTTTAGCCCTCGGGTGAATTTCCTGGTGCTATCTTCACTGTCTTTAATTTTTTAACATCCTTCAGAGAAACAGAATCACCTGAAACCTCACAGCCCTGCACTCATCAGGGCCGGGTGCAGATACTCCTGCCTTGTTGATCTGCTGTCATGCAAGGTTCCCTTCCACTCCTCTCCACACTCTCCAGCAAGCCTCTAACTAGTGGATGTCTACTAGATAAGCAATGTCAGTGAGGAGGTCAGACATTACAACGACAAAGTTTTCGTTGTGATGGCCTTTTAAAAGCTAGTCTAGATGGCCAGACAAGTCACAGGACAGTGGGAAACTGTACTGGCTGTCCAGCTCTTGCAATTACGTGCCGATGGCAGTGGCTGTCCTGGTGGGGGACAGGGATGCAGAACCAGAACATCTTTATTGTTGAAAATCCCAGCACTAAGTCCACCTTTTGTCCATACAGACTCCTGAGCAAGGCTGTTTCAGCTTTATTACAGGTGAGGTTTATAGCCAGTAACGCTCAGCTTTGGCACACATGTGGTGCCTCTGCCTTCCTCCATCTTCTTTCCCATGAAAGGAGACAATAGCTGAAGCATAATCCCAGGCAGTGACCAGGGCTCTTACACATGCTAGGGCAGAGCCCAGACATGTCTTAAACCACCTGCAGTGTTGCTCACAGGCTGATGGTTCAGAGCGTAAGCAAGGGAGCATCTTGGGACCTAGAGCAACCAAGTTTTAGGGGACAAATTCTCTACTGCTGAAAGCTGAAGACACTTCCTCTTACACACATGGAAGATTTAGCCCAGCACTTCATGTTATATAAGTTAACAATAACCTTAAGGTGATGGCTTGGAGCACATCCATTGAATGATGCACTGTACCAGACACAAGGGTGGAAAGTTGCCTGTTTACCAAGTGGCAAAATCAGTAGCGATGAAAGACAGAGCAGCGACCTGAGTTCAACAGCTTCAGCAGCTGGAAGTAATAATGACAGATGTGATCATTTGCTATGGAGGTCCACAAGCTGGTTTAGAGTTTCATGGCCCAGACTCATCCTCAGGGCACTGCACATTCCAGAAGCATCTCTGAGGAACATTACGGTAAATGGTAATGAGCAGAAAATGATCAGGGCTGGTGTCAAGGGAGCAGCTTTCCTCTTTGACCTCTGACTAAACTCCATTTCAGCAAGCAAAAATTAATTCCCTTCCAGATACGGGGCCTCAGGAAGAGCCCAAAAGATATGTCTGACCTGAGGGGTATCTCTCCTCTCCAGCATGGGCAGCACGGGTTGTACGTGTGTACACACTGCTTCAAAGCTTCTGTCTCTGAAGCCAGCAAGAGTCTTCACCCATTTCTGAAGGAGCCAAGGTGGGCTGCTGTGGCCGCTCTTGGGAACAGTACGAGACTCAGCAACAAAGGGCTGTCATTCCAGAAGTAGATCCCACCACCACCAAAGTAATTCCCTCTGCTACAGTTTTGCCCACTTGTGTGCCCTGAGTATGGATCCTTGTGGGCTGCTCAGAGCCCACAGCTCTTGAGTAAAAACCCAGCAGTGTTTGCTGACTCTCCACATGAGGTCAGACTCGACAACTTGTGCTTGCAGGCCTGCTAAGCTCTGCCACCACGTTGGTGCTGTGTCCACGGGTTATCAGGGCTGCTTGCTGGAAGATTTGTAGGGTGCTCTGCTTCATGCTGCAAAGCTGCCTGTCCCAGCGGTGCACACACACGTGGCACAGCTCCTGCTTCTTGGGGATCTCAGAAATGTTGCAATGGCAAACCCCACCTGAGAATTACTGTTGCCTCTCCTCCCCCTCACACACACCTTTGCTCTCATAGAGGAGAAACAAGGCGAGAAGTTGTCTATATAGGTTAATAACAGCCTTGGATTCAGATTTCCTGTGATTTCTTTGGCAGCAGCTGGGACAGAGTCTTCCTGGCACATTCCTTATGGAAACCTCCCACAAATAATTGGCATGCCTTATTCTTCCTCAGTTGTCCACGCTAGGGTATCTCATCAGGTTTTCTTTGCCTCTCCACCCTTTTCTTGTCTCTGTGGGTTTGGTATGCCAGGTGGAAGGATGAATGGATGGCACGATGGCCATGCCAAGCCCCACTCCCTCCTTCCGCATATCGTCATTTCTGCCAACTGAGTGCATTTGTTGTGGGAGGGGTGGGAGAACATGTGTGGAGCCAGGGTTGGTGCCTCTCCATAAGAGCTTTGCAGGGATGAGCAGATGCCCCAGCTCATCCTTGCAGGATGCCTGCAATAGATACTCCCCAAGCCACAAGCAGGATGAGTGTAAGTGATCTTATCTCACCTTTCAGTAACAGGTATCCAATTTGCTGACTTCAGTTGCCTAACTCAAGTCTGATTCAAGTCTCTGTGGGCTTCCTGCAGGATGTGGCGGCAGGAAGGGTGGGTGTGATGTCTGATTGGTGAGCTCAGGAAACAGGAGTGGACATCAAAAATCCATCATCTATGTCTCCCAAGAGGGACTAAGGGGTTTGATACCCCCAGGCTGAAGCTGAAGAATGGGCACATCGGTGTGTAGGTTAACAGGCAAAGCAGGAGAGATGCTAACTGTTCGCAGAGGATCCAGAGCTCCTGCCTGGGGAGACCCAGCCACACAGAGCTGACTTTAATCGAAATTTTGCTGGGAAGTTGTTTCCCAAGCAGAGTGCGTGGCAAGATACCTTGCTACCGGGTGGGCATTTCGGTAACGACAACATTGCCCTGCTCCTACCACCCCACAAAACATATTGTGCAGCAAAGTGCCCATGATGGGGAGACTTGGGGCTGCCACCAGCCTGGGGAAGGGTAACTCTCCTCCTTTCTGTGTTTTCTGAGCAACCAGTCCCATTGTTGCCTTTGTCACCTTCTCTTTGCTCCTTTTCCAGGCTGGAGGTGAACAGGACGTGGTGGGGATGGGTCTCTACTATTGAAATTTGGTTAGGATGATGGGATGCATGCCCTCTGCATACTAGAGGACAGAGAGATGCGAAGGCTCTCTGTTACTGGAGAGGACCCCTTGGTTGTCCCTTCGGTATACTCCATGCTTTCCTCCACTTTCAGGTCTTACCTTGCCCTCATCAGGTCCTGGCAGCTGACAAGGGCTGGGATTTTCCTCAGTGAAGGGAAAAGGAGTGTCTGACCCCAGGAGAAAGTGACTGGAATTGGCTGCTGCCAATGCTGGCTACAAATACGCTGGAGAGTCAAGGGAAAACACCTGTTTCCTTCTGCCAGTTTCTGACCCCTGGACCTCAGTGCTGTGCCAGGGCAGGAAGTTCCTGTGGCTTCTAGGCTGGTTGTTCTCAGTGTTCAGCCCTGGCCTCAAATGTAAAGAGTACAGGATGATCAGGAGGACTTGAGTTGGGCTTCGCATTTCCAGAGCGATTGCTCCTACCCATGTCCTTCCCTCTGCTTCCACAAACCACTTCGGTTTGACAGTGTGTTTCTCAAGATAACACCTATCCATGCCCTGGATTGTGAAGCAAATTTGGGCTTGGATTTTCTGTGTTTACACAGGAGAACTAATGGATGTATTCCTGAGCACAGGATTAGCCCGATTCCAGTGTTCCTAGTTTAGAACCAAAATTTCGAGTACTCCTACATCCTATTTTGGCATCTGCTTTTGCTGAGTCTCCTTAGGGCTTTCATTGTGTAAACCCCCACTTTTGTTCCTTCCGGACAGGTCAAGAACAAGAGGCTAGGATATTTTTCTAGAGAAATGTTTAGTCTTCGCCCTTGGGATATCCCACATCAGCCACAGGGTTAGTCAATAAGTGCAACTCTATCCAAGAGGTGGGAGGGAAAGTCCAGTGCTTCTCTTCACAACAGCATTCAAGGGCTTTGCTTTTCCCTGTCCATGAGATCAAGCCCTCATGGAAGCCTCCAGAACCAGTTTAAAGCCTATTGCTCCAAACCAACTCACGCCCCATGCTTGCTGATGTCTGTCTGTGCAGGAGCTGTCAGGTAAAATTCATTGTCCCTCTCTTTGGGACAGAGACTCTCCTGGAGTTGGGAGTTGGGTGCTTATGTCTCTTCAGCCTTTGGGTGTTGTATCCACTGCACAGCCCAGCCCTTCCCTTTACAGCCCTGTTATCTCCACAGCCGCGGGCGCTCGTCTCAGGTGGCTTGTCCATGCCGAATCCCTGTTGCATTATGGAATCTCAGAAATGCCCATTACAATGCAGTTCCTTAATGCCTGTTTGCTTAAGGATGATGTTTAATACTTGAACTACCTGGGGGTGAGGGGGGGAGAAAATAGGCCAGTATGGAAATTCCCCTAGGATTCAGGCTGATTTAAAATCAGCTGAAGGAATGAATGTCCCAAATAGGACAGCAGACTCTTTTCTCACTTCCAGCAAGTGTAGGCAAGCTCACTTTGCATTTGCAGAGGTGGACTTAGGGAGCGTCCAGGTAGACTGGTAGTTAAAGTCCTTTGACAACCAAAAGCAATAAGAGACGGAGAGTGTGGTTTGTTGCAAAGGTGCTTTTACAGTTCAGGAGCCTGATACTCTTCTCTGAGGGTGCAGGTTAGCAGGAATGCCCTTGCAGAGACCATATGAGGGCAAGTAAGTATTGGGAGTAGAGAATTGGGTCAGAGTACAGAAATTGGAGAAAAAGAGTTAACTACTTCAGGAAACTCCACGCCTCCTATCAGATTTAACCCTCTTATACTTTCTGCTTTTGCATGTCCTGGGAATGGAAAACATCTTGCTGTAACTGGAAGATATTTACAGAACATACATACTCGTATTGATTCTACTCTTCAGCCTATGATTATCCACTGCCATTCATCCCCAGTTGCACTTGTGCCAACAAAACCAGTTCTTTTGCTTCCTGATGTACTTATTGACAGGACTTTATCCTAATTTGGCCTTAGGTATGCTACAATACCATATTTGAGCACTTTTGGCCCATACTGGAATGAACTAGAACTCTATTCACCTGCTTGTCCTCTTGATCTTTCTTTTCACCTCTTCCACTTTCAGTTTGTCTTCCTTGAGCATGGGTGATCTGAAATTCATGTGACATTGCAGAAAGAGCCCCCACACTAAATTGTGGAACAGTATTAAGGCTTCCTTACTCCTATTGCAAATGCCTCACCCCAAGAAAGACCTTTGTATTTTGCAGATCTGCACCTCCTTAGAGGCTGGGTGTGGGTTACACCAACAATGTGCAGCTGTCTCCATCTGGGCTAATTGTTTTAGTTTTCCTTTATGGCCAACAAAGATACTCTTCTAAGGCAATCACATGAAAGAGACATCTAAAATGTTATCTAGGTGGGTTTTTTTGCTCTTAAAGTGATTATTTCTGTGCTCAGGGACATCTGTGCTGGGACTGCCTGTGGTTAGGTTGGAAAGAAGGCACACTTTCCATTCCTGGACATGTTCTCACCTGGTAGGGAAAGTTTTTGTCATTACTCCTGACTCACATTTTGGGCTGGTGCAGTTTCATCCTATTTCTGTGTCTTCTACCTTCAGGGTCTTTAAACTCGCCTGTTGTGGTGTGCAGCAGCAGCAGTGTCTCTAAGTCAGGACTGGCTCTGCAGCTCTCAAAAGAATGACTGTCTACACAGAGAAGTTTATGGTAGAAGCTCCTGCCAAAACCCTATTTCAGGAGAACTGTTTACAATAGATTTCCTTTCAGATGTGTTATTAAAAAAGCTTTCTTCTGGAGCAATTGGTGCTTTTCCAGTGTACAGTGGTTATTCTGGTATGTGACTGCTTATACTGGAAAATGACTTCTCTACAGGAATGGCATGTGATGAACAATGTTTATTCCTGTAAACTGGTACCAGCTTTGGGATGAGGAGGAAATCAGACATGACAAGGAACTGCCAGTGGGAACAGGCTGTGCCCTCATGGTCCCATACAGTTCTGGGACTTCCATCCCCAGGAGGCTCTTCTGAATGACATGAGGTATAGACTCAGCTCATGATCACACTTTTCTCCACTTGATGCTAAGCAGTGGACATCACTAAGAGCTGTTTTCAGGGATTTAAAATATTATTCCCATTACTAGATTGTAATTCAAATGCAAAACCAGTTCGCCAACTTCCAAGCCTCCCTTAGATGTCTGAGGAACCTAAATTAGGATTGGAGTTTCACCCTGAGTTTCTCCAAATACAGATGTCATTAACAACCCGCGACTCTGTAGAATTCCACTGTTCTCTGGAGGATTGTCTCATTTTTCTAACTCAACATGGAGGGCTAAAAGCAGACCCAGACATGAAATGAACACCTGGCTCTGCAAATATGGAGATTCAAAGCAGGATGTTGAAATCGCTGCACTCAACCCTCCAGCTTACATAAAAAAAAGCTCATAAACTTCCTACCCACTCACTTCCTACCCTGCCTTGCTCAGTAAGCTATAATTTTTATTTTTAATGAAATCTTCTGGACATGTCGCCATATTGTTCTGTCAAGAAGATCACGGGAAGGTTATGGTCACAGGTATCTTCCAAGGGGAGATTTCACAAAGATAAATCCTGTGGTGCTTTGACCCAGTGACCTCTCTTGGCATAATGGATTTTGCACCAGGTGACCCAGCCATCAGTGCAATGAGTGACTCATTACAGATTTTTGTGATTCACGCTTTTCTCCTTATTGGGTTTCACCATCCATCCTAGGATCAGGAGTGAATCATTTTGGCTTGGACAAGATGTGGAACTCATTAGTCCAGGTTCATCCATTTGGCTGCTTCAGAAAAAGTCTAGTTACTTTGTTAAACTTATTTTTTCAATAGGAAAAATTACATTGCTAGAGGCTGATTCAGCAGTCTGCAGAAGCCAAGTAGTTTATGAGCTTGAGTTTATTTTGTGTCACTAGAGCCAGTAGGAAAACAGCTGAAGGGAAACAGCCAAGGATCAGTTCTTCCTTTAAATTTTCACCTGTGTCTTTCCCCTGGAGTAGAGTGATGAGGGAGGCAGCCAAGCAGCAAGGCTGAAATGCAAACAGCAAACTTGGAATCTGGGTGTTAGTTTTGGATCTTGTCTAGGAATAACAGCCTAAGCACAGCAAGTTTCTTGTGGCACGTTGCATGGTTCTGCAGGAAAGAAAGGAAGGGAATAAGGAAGAGATAAACATTACAGACAAGTGCTCTGTTGGATGATGCTCAGAGGGCATAGGTTCAGATCTTGGTTTATTCCTAGATACTGCTGTATTTGTTGGTCCTGGAAGATATTGGAAGAAAAGTTTGAGATTTATGGAAGGAGCACAAATGAACAACACTATCTCTGATTTCCCTGTCCCGCTGAGCTTCCTTTTCTTTGAGTTTCCACTGTGCAGCCAGCAGTTCCCATAAACTAAGCTGTTACATTGCCCCGTTGATAGGGGTGGTTCACTCTAGGCACTTTGACACCTGATGTTTGAATCATACAGTAATTGACAACAGAACTCCCTTGTTTGAGCTTCAATAGCTTTGGCACTACCACAATGTCTTGGTATCACTGGGACGGAACCATAGAATCCATTTTCTATGCAGGGAAGCTGCGTTTCTGAGAAAATTGCAGCATCTGATTCGGTGAGAGCAAAGTTGATAAGACGTTTTGTTTCCATTTGTGACCAGCCATGGTCTATGGGTCTCCACAATGATCAAGGTCTTCAGCAAGTTTGAGTTAGTCAAGAGCTAAAGCCAGGAGGAGTGAAAGCCAGGGCAGCTGACCCAGGCTGGCCCACACAAGTCTTCCATACCATAAATGTCACGCTCCCTATAAATAAGAAAGTTCACTGGAGACGGTCTCTTCTCTTCAATGGTCACCATCCATGGAGGGTCTCGCCTGTCACTCTATCCCTAAAGCCACTCTCCTGTGTGCCGTGATTGTTGCATTTTCACTGGAGCTGTGGTGCTTGCAGTGCTTGACATTGAGCATTCGCTGCTGGGAGTGCACAGATAGTGATCACTGCATGGGCTGAGTGTAAGTTTGTGTAGTCAATATTAGTATTGGTATTATACTAAAAGAAATCTGAAAGTCTCTTCTAGTCTTTATACTGTGAAAGAACATCTTAGAATGACCATGCAAGGCAACGTTAAAGGCATGGACACCTTGCTGTGTCCACCCAACACTCGGAGAGCCCAGCAGTTCTGGGACCCGTGGACGTCTTCTAATAACCAGGATGGGTACCAGTGCCTTGCTCCAGTTACTGCGGGAGATGGGCTTGTTTGGAAACGTACTGATGGTGATGCACATCATTGTTTTGTGCTTAGATCATGTGACCCTGGAGTCCAGTTGAATAGCATGGCAGGGCAATTCCTCCGTTGGCACACAGAAGCTCCAGCACTGCGGCCTTTCAGCCCTTACCCACGCTTTGATTAGATATTGCTTCTGAAAAGGTCTTCTGCTTCTTCTAGCATTACATCACCGTCCCTTCCCCAAGCTCCTTCCTAGATAATAACAAGGTTTTCTGTTGGGAAAGGAATTGTGTAAGTCCCTATTGCTCATTTAAGTCATTGGATCTTGGGCAGCAGTGATTCACCCTCACAACGCCCCAAGAAGGGAATCAGATGTCACTGTCTCCAATTTACTGAAGGAGAAGCTGAGGTGTGGAAAGGTGAAGGATTTGCTCAGGGTCGGGCAGTGAGTCAGGCGTAGAACTGATGTCGGAGTGCCTACCCCACCCCAGATCCTCAGGCTTGCGTCTGTCTAGACTTTTCCAAGCACCAGCTTTGATGCTTGTGTTGCCACCATCTTCTACTATCAGCCTGGGAGCCTAACGCATCTCTCCTCCCTTTATCGGTCGTGAGGAAATGTCTGCATCCTCAACTTGTAGCCAGCGAGTCTCAGATACTGCAGACAGGAGAAATATACCTACCTTCCTGAAGGACCTCACCCCCCTCCATGCCCCTTGCTCCTCACCTGTCTCTCTCTGGTCTTATGACCCTGTCCCTACTAGCAGGGTAGGAGTGGGATCCAGGACTTACTTAGTCAAAATAAGTCTCAATAAACTTACACCACGTAACACAGCATCTATACACTGTTGGTTCAACAAATGGTGAAACAGCCCAGAGACTTTAGTTTAGGAACTGCCAAAAGGGAAACAAAACAATGCTCAGCTTCATTTCTGGCTGTGATGACTTTGGTACAAAGTCAGAGTGAAAAGGACAGAGTGGAGTACAAAGGAGAGAGGAGTGTGGGAGAAGAGGACAGCAGAGGAGTGGCTGTGGATCCTCCACAGCTCGGGTGAAGCACAGCAAGAGAGGGGAAACACAGAGATAAGGTTAAAAATGGGTGTCCTGAGAACTGGTTTGCAAAACCCAGCTGCAGCAAACATGCGTGGGGCTGACGGAATGCTTGCTGTAATGCGGAGGACCCCATTGATGCTGGAAATACCAGACCAGGCCTGAACAAAAAGTAATAAGAAAAGTCTCCTGTCCCTGTAATTATGCTTGGATCCCAGTGTTTCACTGTATTTGATTCCTCACACTTTTTTGCTTTCTTAACCACACTCCCAACTCTGCTTCTCAGGCTGTCTGCAGTTTCTGTATGAAATAAAGGCCCATTCACCACTGCACTAAAAAGCTCTGCTTTTTCAACAGGAAAGTTGATGGTTAAAGTAAGGCGAAGAGGAAAAGCTGGCCATCTGTGGCTTTGCACAGGAGGTGGGGGCACAAATCCAGGAGAGAGGTCCCCTTTAGTCCTACAAATTCAGCCCTGTTGCGCTGCGTCAATCCCTGGTGAGTCAAGAAGCCCAGGGAATTTTTACTACTCCCTTAACAGAAACCAGATGCCACAAGTGGCATGCGTCCCATTAGCAGCCCTCACCCCAGATGGTACGGACTGGGACAGCTTTTATTCAAGCTGTCTCATAGAACTGGCCTAGGGTGAAACGGGACATTACTGAGGATAAAAAGACAGCAAGGATCGGTTCCTATGAGGCTCGGGGAGTTTGTGGGTTTCTCATGAAGGTCTTAGGATGGAGACTGCCTCTGCACTGGGGATGTCTCAAGACTTTTCTTCACATCTTTCATGGGCTCTGGGCTGCAAATACTCTCCCAAAGCGCTGGGAGAGGGAAACAAACTGTAACAATACATGAGAGTGTGGATCTAGATGCATATTTTAATGGAGAGAGATCTGATCTTGCTTCATGATATCAGCTTCAGCTGGGTAATTGCTGAAGTCAGGAGGTGCCTCGGTCTCAGTCTGCAGTAAAGGTGTGGGGAATCAAACCCTTCTGCTCTAGGATTTTGCTGCAAAAGCATCTACAACCTCTGAATCAGCACAAGAACACTCCGCTTTGCCACACTGTAGGAGCTTGGGAGTGAAAGAAAGTTGAAAGAAGGGTACTATGCTCACAAAAATGGGTTAAGGCACTGCTCAGCCGATACATCTAGTTTTTAGTTCTCCAGCTGAAGACAGAGAGGGCCAGATATAGCCCCATTTACCCCCAGGTGGTAAGTGATGAAAACAGCAAGGGGTGTGAGCAGGGCATATTCACCACATTTAATTCTTCCTTCTAAAACTGCTGAATCTTTTGCTCACCTATGCGAGCAACAAAGAAAAATGAAGATAACCACCCACTCTGTCTCATGCTGAAAAGAGAGAGAAAAAAAGTTGAGTTTGAAGAGCGGGTGGAAGGGGTGTGGTTACTCAAGAGGTGTGTCAGGCATCGCAGAACTTATTTATAAGCAAAGGCAGCTGTGCTAGGGAAGAAACCTTGCTGAGGCTTTGCCAGCTACTCCTTTTTCCCTGACACCACTCGAAGAGCACCTCTGCTGTGATGGGGAGGCAAAAGGACATTCTTGCTACTATTGAGGAGCACCTGAGGATCAGAAACAAATTAGTGCGACAAGCACTGGCGGAGTGCCTGGGGACGCTGATCCTGGTGGTGAGTGTCTGCTGTGGTGCGGGGATGCTCTCTAACTCCTAGGTGTGAGGGGAATTTGTGCTGGTGAAGGGGCTATGCTACTACCAGCGTTTGCACCAGGGATGAGCCCCAGTGCAGCCTACTGCAAGAAGAGTAGAGGAGAAGTTCCTACCCAGAGGAAGAGAATTCATGGAAGGGGCTTTAGGGCAAGCTTTGGGGTTGGTGGCAAAGGGTGGGCTCTGCAGGGTTTGTTGGGTGTTTGGGGGCTTTTGTAGATCTGTGAGGTCCAGGTAGAAAAACATCTCCCCACAAGCAGCAACTGTGTTGCTAGAGATCATGCAAAACTTCCTTTCTGTCTGCCCTGGAGTAATTTCTTGGCACTGAAATAGTTCAAGTGTTAATCACCTGGGGAAGTGAAAGTTTTTCCCTCACCTCACTTTGTCTTCCTTGTGTGTCCCATGGAGAAGAATTAGCCAGAATTTAAACTGTTGCGGTGTTTTTTTGCTGTTGGTTGTAGGTTCCCCAGGGTCTTATCAGCAGGGCTGCACAACACCACAGCAACCCATGCTGGCAGCCGATCAGGAGCTTGTGCTAGCCATGTGTGCGACAGCACTGAGCTGTTGGTCAATGTGTTTTGAAGTAGTAAGTGGTAACACAACTCTTCTGCCTGTTCTAGTCATCAGTTTCTGAAACAGTAGGATATAAGGGATAAAGTAGGGTAGGTATCTTCATAAGCGACTTAGTTTGCAGGTGTTTTGAGCACCCTGGCTTGCTCTGAAGTCAAAGGCAGATGTAAACAGCTCAGGCAGTTGTGTATGATGAGTGGGGAGCGAATACTGGTATAGCAAAACTGGGACAGGAATGTCTGGCTTTGGACATCTGCGTTCGAAAATGCAGGACTGCCCATTGGTGCCCATTTGGCACATTGATACTGAAGCAAAAAGGAATTGATGTCTGCACAGTGAATACTTGCCAGTGAAAGCTCCTCTGAAGTGGTATAAATCCAGAGCAAACCTATAGTTTTCAGTGGAGTGACTGTGGGTTTACACCTCTTTGTAACATATGGCAGGACTACATGGGGAGAAAACTAATGGTTGGAAGAGCTGGAGGAAGGCTTAGTGAAGCTGCATGTGTGTCTGGGGAACAACACAAGAAAACTGATACACAGCTTTATGCTTTCATAAATAAGATTTTTTTGATGAGGAAGAGAGGGCTATTGAATTTTATAGGGGAGGGTGGGGGAGTCTGCTGAGACCGTGTAAAATGCTACCACTCTTAAAAGAAAGCAGCTTTGCACAGTGCAGTGGCTTTATCTTGAGTGACCTAGTGTTGGTGATTAGCAAGTAAGTCCTGTTGGTTTTTCAGGGGAGGCTTATTTGGAATTAAGGTGGGTAGAAGGTGATAAGAAAGTGATTAACATGTAGAAAGCTGCTGTCTATGAATCACTGATATTACTGCAGTTAGTCTCAGGACTGAAGTCAGGTAGGACTTGTAAGGTGAATAATTTTTCTTGCTAGCCAAGTTAATATTGCTGAGAAACAAGAAAAGCCTTTAGCCACGTGGAGCTGAGCTTTCAGCAGGGCTAACGATCCAAAAAATGTAATTTCTTCTTACTAGATTATCTAGCGCAACAGAAACTACTTTTCCTTACAGTCTTGCCTCTCTGGGTCAGATGGGAGTTGGGATGTGCTCAGACCCTGAGGAAGGTTTGATCCAAAATCACAACCAGCCTCCAAAAAGACAGTGGTAATGGGCACCCATCAGCCAGGCTGGAAGCTGCACAGCAGAAGTGGCCAACACGTGCCTCATCCAGGGAGCGCGGCACCTGTTGTGTTTTAAAGCGTACGAGCAAACCCCTCACCTTGCTCAGGAATTCCTGAGCTGATATTTAGGGGCAAAGTATACACTGTTTTTAGTGAACTCTCAACCCCATTGTGTAGGTCTTGTAAAAGTCATCTAGGATCTCCTGCAGCAACTCTGCAGTGGATGGAGGGCTGCAGGCACCCTGTGTCCATGTGGATGAAAAGGGAATGGGCTGGTGGGAGAAATGGTAGAGTCCCACATGCAAGCTGAGTAGGTGAATGTTCTTGGGGTGTCAGCAGTCAAAAACAGGTTACACAGACAGGGAAAGGGAAATGTCTTTCAGGGCAGCAAGCCTACAATATTCCACCTGCTGGATATCAATTCCTTTCCATCTTGGAGCTGTTTCAGTCTATTCTTCTTAATGAAACGACACTCAATTTTTTTATTTTTATTTTTCTCCCTACCACCCATATTCCTTTGCAACTTTTTATTACATGACCTGCCTGAAACTGAAAGGGCCATGAAGATGACTTTCTTCCCCTTGCCTGGATAGGAGTCTGAATTGGATAGTTCCAGGAGAAAGATTTTGTACCTTGCAAAAGTCCCTGCTGTTCACCCTGCCAGCAGGCTGAGCTGAGTGTATGTACATTTAGCTGCATTTGAACCTGGTAAATATCTGTTATGGGCTTCAGACAATCAAATACCTGAGGAAGGAGTTGAGATCCAGTAAATTGTCTTCATAGGAGATGGAGTTGACTGAACACAATTGTGCCTAGAAAAGAACTAGGGATGAATTTAGGATTTGATGTCATTTACAATGAAATCAACTTCCTGAGCTCCAAGGGAGACAGCCTGCTTAAAGTCTGCAGCTTTAAGTTTCACTGGCAACGTAAAACTTGTCCCACCACGGATATTGGCATGACTTCAGCTACTTCCCTCCTTTTTTTTTTTACTTGCATAATGATAAGAGTGCTCTCAAACTCATCTAGAGAAAAACTATTTCAGACCGCTGCAAAGTCTCTTTACCTGTAAGAACTAATCTAGTGCTTAATTTTATTTTTCTTGTTTTTCAAGGAGGTTGTAAAGATAGTGAACGCTGAAACAAAAGTGCCTCTTTTTTGAGATAAGAAAAATAATCAAACTAAGGCAGTCAAGCCCTGAATAGCACAAAGGCGAGGTGCTCTCCACTTGCAAGTTTCTTTTGCTGCCTGCAGCACCTTGCACAAGTCTGTGGGTAGTGTTCTTACTGTAACAAGAATAATAACGTTGATTCTACCTTTTCTTTGGTAATTAAGATGGCTCCCTCCTCCCCCCCCCTTTCAAAATGTACTTTGAGTGGCATTTCAGGTTTGAATGTTTTATCTACATTGGAAGCACCACTTGGTGGCAATAGTTACGCAATGCAAATGCTGAAGGCATTTTCCAAGTCACTCGCTATTTGCGTTATTACTGTAGCAACTTAGTAAAGCCAGATTTCCAGTGGCGGGCCACTGTGCCTCCCTGAAAGGCTTGATCTGTTTGCCTTGCTCTGCTGGCTCTGTTTGGTTTTCACATTTGCAGGAGATGTAACTTTCTGTTTATAATTGATTTCCAAGTCAGACTAACTATGATTCACTGCTGTTGAGGCACAAAGAAAGAACAAAACCATTCCTAATTGCTTCTATAATTGGTGCTGCCTTGGCTCTGTGTCCAGGTGGGAACATTTTGGGGTGTAAGTGTGCTGCAGACCACAGAAAGCAAAATAGCAAAGTGGTTGGGATGATCAAAGCAAAGGGAGCCTCATTTAACTGCTGGCAGTGCAGAACTTGAAGTCACTGCTCGTCCCGCAGACACCAGGGTGGCACTGCAGTTCCTACAGCTGTGGTTCAATTTGTGACCATTTTCTTGAACCCAGCTTGCCACATCTGGAAAATGTGATTTTTGTTAATTTTTGTGGCTGTTGTTACTTAAAAAATGTCTTTTCTTTGTTAGTGCTTTGCTAGGCTTTAAAAGGGGCTAGAAAACCTTTGGTGTAAGTATATCAAACTGATTCTTCCCTGCAAAAAGGGTCTGTGCTGTTGGGTGTGGAGGAGTGGGAAATGGCAGGGTTGCTGCTCTCCCTGATCTCTTCCACTAGAAAATGTTGAAGCTCTTCATTAACTGTTCAGAACTGTCCTTTCTTGCTGTCACTGTGCAGAAGCAGGGAGGTTTCTCCTTCCTACAAACAAGAAAATTGAAGCACCAATGTTTGCCCTTGGTGGGGAGGCAGCTTTTCCCCAGGAGTGCCCAACCCTGTGACGAAAGCCTTGTCAGAAATGCAGGTCTTTCCAAGACCCTCTTGCTCTAAAGGATACCTGGGATATCAATGTTTTTGCTTCTGTGTGTGAGTGTGAACAAGCTGAAACAATTAATTTCCTCTTGATGACAGTTGCTCAGTTTCTTGTGCTGCGTGCCACTTGCCTCTCCAGTTTTGCGTAGTGTTATCATAGCGTGTGATGTATATGTGGCACAACTTTCCTTAGACCTTCTTATCTCTTGAGTCCTGCAGCCCCGCCTGGCTTCAAGACAGTGTGTGGTGCAGAAAGAGCTG
>WEIS01077629.1:12666-32873 GCA_013389965.1 Todus mexicanus | reverse complement strand
TTTCCAAGGAAAATTAGAATGTGCTTTGAACAGTAAACAATAGAGCCAGTGCAGAGATGCACATGGGCTTGTTTTTGTCTGTGGAAAGATTTGGGTTTATGAAACTTCAAGCTCTTCCAGTGATTCTCCCACCCTTCTGTCATTTTGTGGTGCTGGAAACCTTTTCTCCCTAAGCATTCTGAAATTGTATATAGTAGAAAACAGTGTCTTCCCTTCCTTCTAGCACAGTTTCTGTCATCTATTTACTCCCTGAAGAAGTGTAAAAAACAATAGAGAATGCACAATTGAAATGGAGACCGTGTCTGGTACAGTTTCCCTGGCTGTAGGAGTGGAATATTGTATCTGATGGTTTGGTCAAAGCACCAGTCTTTGCAGAATGTTTAATGCCAAGTGCAGTCTCTATGTGTTAAGAAGTGATTGTATATCTGAGCCTCAACACATATGTTTGCTCTGCAATAACATAAAGGAAGGTAGAATATAAATTGCTAATCGTGCTGCCGTTGCCTGATGAGTAGCATAATCATTATCTGGTTACTGCGAGTTTCAAACAGTCTAATTAAAAAATTGTTTATACTCCTGATTTGATCAAGACAATTTGCACCCATTTTAGCAGCAATTACTGATATATAGCAGGCCTACTGGCTTGTGAAATTCTATTAAAATATAAAATTAGATGGATTAACATATCCTCGCAAAAACCTGCGGGAAAAGTTGTTTTCGTATTGGGTAAAACAATGATGAAAGGAAATTAAGAATGAGCGCCAAGACATATGGCATGCTACAGTTTGCTCTACAAGCCTAGCTAAATAAATAGAAAGTTAACATTCAGAAAAGCCTTTCAGATTGTCTATCGTCTTGATTTTGTTGTGTTCTGTAGAAGAGTATCGTTATTAGCAGTAATGATATTTATATTAAGAGCATTTTGCAGTAAGTACTGTGCAAATGAAAAAGAAGAGGCAGAACTGTTCTAAGTGTAAAAGGTTTAACTTGTTAATGCCTTTCTGCTTTGTTCTGAAAAACGGGAGTAAAACAACAAATTTAGTAGATCGGAGTTAACTGTGTGTGCGTCATCCTTGGAGACAGAGTGAAGTGTGAGAAAAACACGTTAAATGTTTTGAGCTGTCTCAGCTATTAGGAATCTAGTGAGACACAGAATTAGATGCTATTCCATAAGTATTTTCAAAGAATCCCTGGTTTCGTGGGAAAATCAGTTGTTAACTGCCTAAAAACATATCGGACCCATTTTTCTTGTGTTTTGATCAGTGTACATCTGCAGGTAGTTCAGACTTCATGGACGTAACAAAATTCTGGGCGGCAGATCATCTAGACCAAAGATTGTCACTGTAATGAAAGCTGCACATCTGTAACAGCCTCATAAGGCAAATAATCCCTTAATTAAAGTAATGACTGTTTAATATCTCAAGCGGTAATGGGATTCAGCTTGGAGCAACAGGATGATGTTGACCATGAGTCTTCCGAGAGCACATCTCTAGGTTCCAACTTCATTTTGCTGAAGTTGGTGATTTAGAGACTCTGCTTGACTTCCTTAGTGAGCCCTGCCAAACAGATTGCTGAAGCTGTCACGTCAGTAAATAGTTGTGCTCAGTGTTGTCCTTCCTCTCTGTTCCTTGGCCTCCGATGTGACCGCACACAGGAACGATCTGTCAGGCACTTTGCTGATCTGTCTTCCATTCTTCATCACTGTGCTCAGAAGCTCCTTCCAAAAAAAAGTAATTTTTCTTGTTCTGGGGGAGCTTCTGCAGGTTAAGGCGGTTCCATTACCAATCATTTCAGACATCTGACAAACGACTATCTGTGGCAAATATGGATTGCGTGCTGAAATTCAGCAGCAGGCGAAAGATAATCTATTAGAAGCACGCTAAAAATTGATTTTTGGCTGCATGTACTCTTATCTAGCACAACTGAAGGCTAGACTAATGAAGCAAAGAAAACAAAATTCTTCCTATCTGGCTTACTACTTCTCTTGCTGCCTTTTTCCACTCTCCATTTAGTTTTGCTTTTCTAAGAATAAGGAAGGAAAAGTTGCCTCCTTCAGTGATTCCTGTTATTATTATGCCTATAAACAAAAAATATATTCATAGTGCGTTGTGGAGATTGGTTTCTAAATGTACGATGAACAATCAAACATCATAAGCTTTCCAAAAGGTATTTTCTAGAAAACAGATCTTCAGCTCAGAGGGGCCAAGGTATCCCATCTGTTTGGTCCCCACCTCATGTTAGGTTTGGGAAAGGTTGGGAGAGCACAAAACTTTTGGGAACCCTTGCCCAGGTATTTACCTTCCCTCAGTGCCTGCCTGTCAAAGGAGATGCCAAAGAGCGGCTTGGAAAGGTGTCCTAGGGCTGAAAAGATTGGCCTAGTTATACTGTACTGGGTATAGGAGCACCGATGGCTGCGGGGCTGGAGGATGCTGCAGATGTCCAGCTTTTGTCTTTGAGCTAAATATTTTAAAATACAGCAGAAGTGAAAAGAAAATTGTGTGTTGACTTTACTCCTATGTCTCTGAATGAGATGGTTTTGTTATGAAGCTTTGCTTTCCTTGGTGCCACCTCATAGTATAAGGAGCTGCTGGTGGGGAAAGAAACTCGTGTAAGTCAGTGAGTGTTTGATAAAGTTCTCCAGATGAAACAGTTTGGAGAACTGTATCAAAGAAAGTAAGAAAGTAAGTGGGGGTATAATTGTGCAAATAGCAGAGATGTTGCAGTAATAATATTGAAAGAGCTGTTGTTTTTTAAAATTCATGTACTTTTAGGTTCTAATTACGCAGTTTCCCCGTGTATGAAGCCTCAGGTCGGCAGGTCAGACCAGTGCTATCTTAATGGTTTCTCTCTAGCCAAAATTATGGCAGATGACCACATTTTTCTGGGAGGCAATTACAGAATCACTCAGATGGCTCTTTAGCCTTTATGCCCTGGCTCAAGATTGCTGTCTTTTAATGCTCTACAGTAGATTTTCTTGCAAATTAAATTGTTGTAAGGACAAACAGGTTACTAAAATATAAACAAAAACCAAGAGTTTGAAAGGGAACCTGCTGATTCAAATGTACTGAGAGCTAATGAGCAGAGGTAGACTGAGTACATTCATATTCCTCTGCTCAACTGGAAGTGACTAAAGTGGAGCTGCAACATTTAAAACATTTCCAAGAAGATCTTGACTGAGAATAAAAAGGTATTGATGGAAAACTAACAGCAGTGGTGTCTTCCAAACAATCGTTCTAGGACTTTGTGTTCTCTTTCCTCTCGTGTGTGTAGGGAAATGAATAATCTGTGACTGACGTGAGTGTCTGGGAAGGGGAGAATTGGAATCATTCGGGTGAGATGAAGGGGAAAGAGCCTCTGGGGAGTGTCTCTATCCCTAGAGAAAGTTGCTTTCTTAGTTTCTGCTGCTGATTTAGTGGAGAAGAGAGACAGCACTGCAGAGTGTTAAATGTGAATAATACAGATTGACTTGTGGATGGTGCAAACTTCAAAAAAATAATAATGCAACAATACTGAGAATACCTCTCTGGGTTAATGGCAGTCTTTTTTTCAAAGACGGGGTACTGGTGTAAGGTGTGTAGCCTACTGTCTTTTACATTCAGCTGGCGAAACCTCTGAGAATTGAAAATTTCTCGGTACTTCTTAAGCACACCCAAGGGGTTTACGTGAAAACAGGTAGAGGTTAGAGAATGAACACATCTTGGCTGAGACACACTTGACCATAGTTTGTGTTTTGGTTTTGTCTGTCTTGGAAGGCAAGTGGGATGTAGAAAAAAAATCTACCCTCCCAACACAGTTCAACTATCACCTTGAAAAACCAGAGAGATTTCTGATGGCTGTACTTTATTAATGACCGTGCTTGTGGCATCCCACAACATCTGAGAAGGAAAACTCATTGTCCATGTTCAGGTGGAGAACCTAGTAGAGGCTGGAAGAAGGTGAGAGAAATGGAGAACATGGGAGCTTTTCCATACAGAGACTAAGTCAACTTTTAAATGCCTAAAAGATTAAGTCCTTGCAAACAAGCTAAAAGCTGCCTTGTTCTGAAGAAAATCAATGGAAGAGGAGCTGAATAAAGTGCAGTGGACAACGTCAGGCTTACCAAGAAGACAAAGGTGTATAGACTTCACATTTAAATGTGCTTTTAAAATGAGATTTAGATTTAAATTTAAATCTTTAGATTCAAAAAATGAACTTGAGATTATATAACCAAAGTCTCCTACTTTTGATAATTTTTAATGTATATGCAGACATCACAATAGCAATGTGCAGTCACAATGATTGATTCGACTTCAAGTTCATTGTGGTCCTTCAGCAGAAAGTCCAGGAGGCTGAAGGAAGATTGTAAGCTCCAAGACATTGCTCCAAGTCCACAGCAATCTACATCAATTACAACACTATTTTTAAAGATAATAGAAAAAAAACAACTCTGAAGAAGTATAAAGTACCTACCTTAGCCATGAGGAAAATGCTACATTATTATTGAAGAATCACTAGTGTTTTTGAGTTGAAATGATTCATCTTCATTATGTTTCTAGCTTCATGATCTGCATCTTCAAACACAATTACAAAACACTATTGTCCTAGTAAAGCCTGAGAGTAGTTGAACTTGATTGACTTAGTAATCAGCCTTTCTTGTTCCAAAATTGGAAACCCTTTTTCTTCAAAGGTGATTGAATCTCAGAAGCTTAAGCGTGCTTCTGTTAGTCCTGTGTGTTGAGCGCTGGATGCAAGCTTTTCCGTAATGGTTTTTGCTTTCATTACAGATATTTTTTAAGATAGAGAAGTAAAAAGGAGAGGAGATGGAAACTGGATGGGAGTATTAGAATCATAGAATGGTTTGGGTTAGAAGGGACCTCTAAAGGTCATCTAGCCCAACCGCCCTGCAGTCAGCAGGCACATCTTCAATTAGATCTGGTTGCTCAGAGCCTCGTCAAGCCTGACCTGGAGTGTCTCCAGGGATGGCGCCTCCACCACCTCCCTGGGCAACTTGTGCCAGTGTTCTGCTACCCTCGTGGTAAAGAACTTCTTAACATCCAGTCTAAATCTACTCTTCTCTAGTTTAAAGCTACTAGTCCAGTTGCCAGATGACAGGAGGAACTCAAGTGTTTTGCCAGATCTCTTTTTCAGTGTCACGAGACCTTAGTCATATTCCAAAGGTAAAAGCATAGTTTGAGGACAGAATCATTGTTTTCACCATATAAATAAGTCTAGTAAGTGTGCCATAAATCCAAACTGAAGTATGGGTGTGCTTGTCTTAGCTGGTGAGGTATTTTTATCTTCCCTTGCTTCCCTGGCTCCAGAGATGATTACAAAAGAGGGCATTTGTCTAAAATACTGCATTGCATCTTTTTTTGCTATCTGTTGCCCTTGGACGAGGGTCAGAGAAATGTCTCTGCACTTCTGCGAGCACCGCAGTGGTTTTGGAGCCAGCTGCCTGAATGAGCTACAAGAAGTGGAGAGGGTGAGAGAGAGAGAGAGAGAGAGAGTGGTCTCATCTCTCTTAATTCTGCCCTAAATACGTATGCTTTGCTCATCATGCAGTGAATTCCAAGAAACTTTATTCTATGAAAACAGGTTCATGGCAGTGCTTCAAAGTGTGCCACAGCTGCTTACTTGAGTCTCAGCAATGTGGGATAGTGGGCAGTCCTCAAAACTGCGTAAGGGTGAAAAAAAACCCCACTCTATTCTTAGGAAGTTGACTCTAAAATCTCTTCTTAAAAACTTGTGGGCATAGATCTTTGATCACCAATCAAAGTGAGGGGCTCAGTAAAACTCAGTGGGGTTAGGAAGTCCCATTAGTCCTCAGAGTACATTTCCAGCAATTGAAATTACCTGACCATTTCTTTTTATTACAGATGACTCTTGATCTCTCTGTACCTACATGGATTTCAATCATAATGTAATATAAATTGATTTCTATCCCTGAGAGCTAATGACAGACCCAGTTCCTTTGAAACACTCAAATTGGTTATACTGTGTGTATCTCGTGCAAAGCCAAAGGATAAAGCCAGTATCTAGATAGGGAGGACAAAAACAAATCCCTTGGTTGGCTTCCTGGTGATGTAAATCCGCTGAAATGGTTAAGATATTTGAGTAAGTGTACGAAATCATTCCAAAAACCGATGTGATCCTACGCAGTGAACTCCATGTTCTCCAGATTCAGGACTATTGCAGGTAAGACCTTGTTCCCCAGCAGAGGCCAAGCAGATTGATGCAAGATGCTGGGTGCTTCCTCTTTATTTACCTTTGTCTCCATTCTACTCAGCACCCAGGGGGTCAAGATCTCAGTTAGAAATTGCTGGCTGACATACAGCTACTACCGAAAAGCATTTATCTGAGCAAAACCATAGAAAATAGAAGTCAGGCTCTCTCGGGCAACAGTCCTTTTTTTCTTTCTTTCTTTTTTCCTTTTTGTTTTTAAGATGAAATGACATTGATTTTGTTCTGCATTACACTGTTGAACAAGTTTGGTCTTGTCAATGAAAGTATTTTGGAAGTCACTTCCTTAGCGTTGTGTCTTTCTTCTCACCATGCTCTCAAGCAGAGCAGTTGGTACTGATGTCCCCAGAGCTTCAAAGCTGGCATCCTTTTCCATCCTCTGTATCCCCCTTGCTATAATCCCCCTGTGCCTTTTCACTCACATGTTCTCACTGGATTTGTTTCTGCCTCTGCTCTTTAGCTGTCTGTGAACGTTTCAAAACTGAAAATTGTGTAATGTATCATAGAATAGTTTGGGTTGGAAGGGACCTCTAAAGGTCACCTAGCCCAACTGCCCTGCAGTGAGCAAGGACGTCTTCAATTAGAGCAGGTTGCTCAGAGCCTTGTCAAGCCTGACCTGGAATGTCTCCAGGGATGGGGCCTCCATCATCTCTCTGTGTAACCTATTCCGGTGTTCTACTACCCTCATGGTAAAGAACTTCTTCCTAATATCCAATCTAAATTTTGTGTGTTATTTAATTTGTGTGTTTGTGTATTTGTAATATACGTGTATTAAACGTGTATTACACAATCTGTGTGTTCTGATCGCACAGATGAGCGTAAGGTGTGAGCTTCAGGTCTGAGCGTGCAAATAAAGTCCAAATCAAGCAATAAAAGATACAAAAGATTAATCTTGTTTTAAACTCACTTTTAAACCAGGAGTGTGTGGTGTGTCACAACAGAACGCAGGTTGAATCTGGTTTGATTACTGGGTAGTAGGAAATGCAGGGACAGATATTTTACCTGATAATTTACATAATCATTTTGCAAGGTAAGTATTCGTTGCAAAAACAACAATGAACTTCTGCTTCCCCTGACCTAATTAGCACTGTCAGTGCGCTAATGACGTGACATTTTTATCCGTGTCTTTAACAGCTCTGCAAAGCACATTGGGCCAGTTTTCACACTGCAGATACCTTGTACTGATCTGTGCAACAGCCAGAAATGTCATTGCCTCTTCAGTGTAACTAAATGTTCTTGGTTTTATTGTTTCTAGGTTTATTCCGATCTACAGGGGGCCAAGTCATACGTACAAGATACAAAGGCTGACAGAATCCACTTGTTACTCGTTCAGAATACAGGCGGTCAATGATGCTGGGGAGGGACCTTTTTCAGAAATATGTACCTTCAGCACAACTAAGTCAGTCCCACCTGCAATCAAAGGTATGTCATAGACTTCTTCTCCCAAGGTATGTAATAGTTTCTTCTCCCAAGTAAAAAATGGATCGGACAACAGGAAACCACCTCAAGTTGGACACGAGGAAAAGCTTCATCACAGAAAAGGTTGTCAGGCCCTCAACCAGGCTACCCAGGGCAGTGGTGGAGTCCTGGAATCCCTGGAAGGATTTAAAAGCTGTGTAGATGTGATGCTGAGGGACATGGTTTAGTGGTGACCTGGCAGTGCTGGGTTAATGGTTGGACTTGATGAGATCAAAGGTCTTTTCCAACCAAAATGAATCTGATTTGCTTCAGTGCTGTTTTCTATTACACAGTTGTAAGATAGACTCCTCAGCGCAGCAAAGGGAGCTCGTGCGGCATGAACCAGCCTGGCACAGTCAACAGTAGCTGCTTCACAGCTTCAGCATCTTCATCGCTGTCGGAATGCCTGGCCCAGCCACATATCACTCGCAGATGCCGAGTCCACATTGCCATTGCCTCTCTTAGCTGCACTGTGTGGATAAAATCAGCCCAAGGATGCCAGCATGCACCATAGTCTCGTTTTCACTTTGGATAGAAATCCATTTTGTTAAATTCAGATCTCACCTTGGGTTTTGTTTTGAACTCCCTGCCTACCTATTTAGTTCCTGTTAAATGTGACTCATACCCTTGCTTCAGATCTGGTGCAAATACGAGGTCATGTGTAGGCTGGGACTGCAGGTACCTGACAAAACATTGGCTGTAACAGCCAAAAGGGCACAACAAAAACACTGTCCTGGGGAGGTAATGCTATAGAGAAAAGAGATCTGAGGCAATGTGATGGTGTTGATTCCTTTCCATGCTTGAAGGAATACAAAGGAATGAACGTGATAAACTTAGTTCAGCTTTTCATCCATCAGAAGCACATATGTATTCTCCTGTGAAGTTATCCTAGTTACTCATTTAGTGATGCCGACCCTAAACCAGCTTTATTGGTAATGGCAGCATTTTGTAACTGTCAGACAAAAATCTACTTGTATCAGGGTGAGAGATGGAAGGAGGAGGGAAAATAATTGAGACTGTTGTTGTCAGATGAGATGGAGGCGTCTATTATCAGTCTCTCAACACTGGCAGATGTGCAGAGAGAAGCAAATGGATATTGATTACATTTGGATCCGGGTGTGATTCATGTGTTCTCTTGGGTAGCAATGAATTAGTCTCAAATTCTTGTAATGCATGCGGCAGCAGCAGCAGCGTTTCTTTCTTTGATAGACTCTTCTGTTGCCTGTTTTGGTGGAGCTGGGAATCTAGATTGCCTTTAACAAGCTCGTGTCCTTGCACGTGCACACATTAACCACTTGGTAAAGTGTTCCGCACCGTTGTGTCTCCCAGTTGTGTATTTTTGTGGTTATGTGCTTGCTTGCTCTCCTTAATCAAGAGGTTGGTGAATTCTGGATGCAGTCACAGTTGTTTTGATGGATCTCCTGCCATTGTTAGAACTCTACTTGGCTCTCCGGCGAGCTTGCTGTTGGGCATCATGCAGCATCTTTTGGCTTTCAGCTGGTGAGAGGTCCTTTCCCAGGGATGGCAGCATTGTTACAGCTGACAAATTGAATTTCTCTAGAGTGCTAGTGAAAGCAGTAGCCCAAGCCTGGCTAGAAACAGCAGGGCTGATCAGCTGACTCAGAATTAAATACTAGTCCAAGTCTCTAAAATCATGTTTGTACTTTTGCTTCCCAGGCTGGACTTAATCTCTAATACAGAAGCTTATTTAACTTCCCTTGTCACGTTCTTTCTCCTGTTTTTCCTGAATGAAGTACTTGATACTATTCCTCTCTTTCAATGACATGTAGCATGGGAGGAATAAGCAGGCATCTCCACTGGAACGGGTGTTTGCTCAGAACTTCTTGAAATTGCTGCTTTTATTAATACTGGTGTAATTTGTGCTTTGGCTTCTGCTTTGAAAAGATCAACTCACAGCATTGCAATTAAACTTCAAACATTCACAGTTTTCTGTCACATACACTCCCCCTTTCTAGCAGCTCCCACAGCTGACAGATGAGAGATGCTCTAGCAGCTTACTGTCCTTCTGCAGAAGTGGTCTGCATCCTGCAGTAAACTTATATGGAGCTTGTTGTTCAGCTCTAAATATCACTCAGTTTTCTGTGGATCGTGCTTGTTATGGCTTAATCCCAAAAGAATCCTGAATGGCTTAATCAGGCAAGACTGTCCTGAAATAAATGACTTTGGAGTGACTTAAGTTTTACTTCTTTCATACAGTGGTGATGGCAATTTGATTTTTTGGCCATATAAATACTGTACAGATTATGTGCAGGTAACCTCTGTGATATCCCCAAGTTCTCGTTTGTTCTTGTCTTGTGCGTAAAGTGAGTAAGATTTCAGTGCAGTCATTATATTAAATGTTAACATGTTTCATTTTATCGTAGCCCCTCGAGTGACACAGTTGGGAGGAAATGCCTGTGAAATTACTTGGGAAACGGTCCCACCCATGAAGGGAGATCCTGTTGGTTACATTCTGCAGGTACTGGTTGGAAGAGAATCTGAATACAAGCAGGTAGGAAAATAGTCACATTTTAGTATTGCTAAGTTGATGACATAACAGGAATGTTTTTGAGCATTCGCTGTGCTAATTCTTTCTACCGTATTGAATTACACCCCATGGTGATGTGTCAGGTGAACTTTGGTAAAGGCTGAGTCAAAATGAAGGGTTGTAATAGGTTGTTTTCTCTCCCGAGGAAGTATATAGAACATAGTTACCTTATTGGAGTGATTTGCATTCAGTCCGTAGTTAATCACTATTTCTAACGGAACTAACCTTTGAAAGTTACAATTCTGTCCACCCAGGCTTTCTTCTAAACTCACTGGCTGAAGATGGAAGTAGGTAGATTATCTTCCTCATTCATTACGCAAATTCCATGATTCTCCATGAAGGATTTCAGTCTTATACAACTTGTAATCAGTTTGCTCAGCCCTCCCACTCCGAGCAAAGGTTTCAATGCATGAGTGTGTAACTGCTGTATATCAGCCGCCCCACAGAAAGCACTGTCCTTTCTTGCACCCTGGAAACACAGTCAATGAAGTACGGCTGATCCTTCTTTCCTTGTCTGTCTCTTTAGAGATTACAAGTGGACACTTCTCCAGAGCACCTGAAATGGAATAACTAACTCACAACTTGATCTTACATTTCATCTCTCGCACCTCTGACTGTGTGATCTACAGTACGCTTACCTATGCTCTGTCTTCTCCCTGTCCTTACTTTCACTGTCATACAGATTCCAAATAAGTCCAAATTAGGGAATGAGATATGTTAAACCTTAAATTAAACTCTTAAAAATATGAATATGGTAGTTGATAAGTGGGCCCATTTTGCTGTTGCCTGATTTATGAAGTAACCTTGATGCATAACCTCCAAGTACAGCTTTAGTGAGGATAACTCAGTGCTTTAAATGGTCTGGATGTCCTTGGGGAGAATTGGAGATGGCACTCTAAGTGCAAGTATATCCTAGAGCAGAGCAAACCAGTTAAAGGGTGAAGTCTTTCCTAGGTATTACCATCTGCAGAAGTGACTCTGCATGGCAGAAATAAAATTGATGATGCAGGTCAATCTTATTTTTCATGTGGGGAATGGGACAGTGTTTGCTCTGTATCTATGTTTCTCCCCCAGGAAATTTTACAAAGATACTGTTACTCCGACAAACTTATTAGGAAAATGGTGGTACAACTTTCATTTTCTTGTCCACTCCCCTTTTTGGGGAGTTGGACGAGATGATCTTCAGAGGTCCCTTCCAACCCCCACGATTCTGTGATTCTGTTATTCTGGCTTAGTGTTCATACTCTGTTATGTTTTTTTAAACTGGTGTTGATGGCATTTATTGACAAGAATGTTGTGTGCTTTACATGGGAGATTTTAGTCTTTTCATCCAAACAAAAGCTTGGAGAAGGAAGATCCTATCATCATGAAAACTGAGGATTGTCTGAAGAACTGGATTTGCAAGAGCTTAATCAGATAACCATTTAGTTGCCTAGAAAATGTGTTTTGAAAGAAACAGAAATACTCCTTTTCTTGTTTCTCAAGCCATGTGTGGTTTTTTTCTGTACTTATTTCATTATCTATTTGGATACTTCAAAGAAAAGCAATGGCATATGACAGTTCTGTCCAGGAAATCTAATTTTCCTTGTTTACACATCACGATGTAAATCATGGCTGATTCCAAGAATCAGTGGCCTAGATTTATTTTTCTCTTTCTTGCATTTTCATCTGCCAAAGGTTAGTCAGATCTTAGCTTTAAGGGGTGTTAAAGTCATCTCCCAACTTCACATAGTTTGGAGTTAGGGGAGCAGACTGGGTTGTTCAGCACTAGCAGGAGCTATATCTTGGGATAACGGTTGTGATGCTCGTCAGCCTGAGTTCTAGTTTTCCAGTTGAGCAGCTCTGGAGGTGGAATCACCAGAGAGCCAGCTCCTTGTAATAGCTGACTTTGGGAAATGAGAGCTGAGCTTTAGCGCTGCTTGATCCTTAAATTGTTTGCTAGTGAGGCAAAATGTTCTACCTTGAAAATTTCAGAGAATTTAGGAGGCAATAGTGTTTGATCAGTTTCTGCCACATCTCTACTGGGAGAAAACTGGGAAAGTCCCCAGATGCTTTCCTAAAAAAGAAAAGATATGGGAAGGATATGCTGGGTGTCTGAAAATCCCCCAGCAATGCAGCAGGAAGCACCAAGGTCTGCACCAGATCAATGCTTAGGTCTGCACTGAAAGGTGGATACCTGGGAGAACCCAGTTGGTCCTACTGAGTTCTAATTTTTATTATTTTTTTTTATTTTCTCTAATCAGCAAAATACTTTTCCTTCTGTATTTTAAACAGCAAGTCAAAGGCACTTGTACTGGTTCCATGCAAAATACAACATAATTACACAGTAGTTGAGCTGTTTGCATTGAGTATTTTCTCTGCTTCCTGATGCCAATTTTGTGTTGTGACATGGAGCAAATCCCTTTTGTTAGAGTTTTTCAGTGCTGCCCACCTTGCAGGAGGTGAGCTGAGGGACTCTTGTTTGCTTTGTTGAGGAGACCAGGCTGCCCACACAGCTCCTCAGGGCTCCTGAGCATCGCGGCAGTGGAGTGAGTGAAGCTGATTTTGAGTTAGAATAAACCAATAAGCCAGTTTGTTAATGACAAATCTGTCAGATGTCTTAGAAGAAAGTAAGCCTTTCAAGTGGGCACGCTTTCTGAATAGATTGAAACCCACCTCTGATTCTTGATCTTCTCATCAGTACACAAAATAGTCTTTTATTAATTATTAAATCTACTGGTCGTTGCAATGAAGAGCAACAACCAGGTTTAGTTATCCGCTCACTTTCCAGTGTGGTGTTTATAGGGCAGTTGTGGCCATTGTTATTATTTGGAAAAGAAGGGGATGGTTGGAACTATTTAATGAGATGAGGTGAATTAAGAAGTACTTGCCTCCGGGAATACTCCAAGCTATCTGGCTTGATCAGTAGGATCAAATGCCAGAAGAGGCTTCAGCAGCAGTTTATTACTTGGGATGATATTTTCACTGGGGGAGCCAAGCAAAAAGCTCATTGTGGTTTTATTTTATTCTCAGATGCCTGAACAGAAAAGCTGTTTTTTAGGAACTGAAAGCGATAAGGTAGCTAGCCACTGTACTTCGACTTGTTGGCCACCAAAGCATAATGTGCTGCAAAGAAAAAATATGCTGCTTTATAGTTATATTTGGGTTCATACTTTTTTAGCAAACCTAAAGGCTTTATACATAATTGTCTCCCCCCCCGGCCTTGTTTCATATGTGAAGACAGAGCGTGAATATGTTCACAACCAAGCCTGTATCCTTGTGCTGAGAGCATCCTGCGTTGGCTTAGCCTGGTGCTACAGGCCCTACTGCAGGCAAAGTTGAGCTGGAGCCAGGAGTGTCTCCAGGGTGGTCACTGCAGCCACTTGTGGAGGATATATGGCAAAGCTTTTGCCAGAAGTTCGCAACAATTAAGCACAATCATTTCTTACCTGTTACTGAGAAGGGACATAGGTCCACTGGTGCCAAATAACCATCAAACCACTGAAAGGAGGACAGTTTCCACCACCTTTCTAGCTCTAGTGCAGGAAATGTGTTGTCTTTATCATTATAAATGATATTAATATCATATATTAATTCATGTATTCAATGTGGTTTTGACTGTTTTTCAAGCTGTCTTTAAAGATGCACTCTTCTCATTTGACTATCTGCCCTTTTTCTGTAAAGTGCTGTTGAGTAGATGGCTTGAGTGAACTTGGTCATCTGTATTTGTTACTGTAATGAAGATGTAGGTCTTTGATTTAGCCTGAGTTAGCCTCCAGGTACACTGATATTCACCACCCTGACAGAACAAAACAGGTAAAAAACCAATTAACTGGACAGGTTTTTTCAGTGCAAAGACAGGTCATATATATCCCATCCCTACTATCTGTTAAATGTCGTTTACGAAGCTTAAATTGTAAAAGTTTTATTAAATGTCATTCTTTGGATTTTACTGGGGTTTTATTTTGCTTTTGTAGTGATCATATCGATTGCAACGGTTCATTAAGAATTGCATAGACAGTGCTGAGGGATATGGTTTAGTCCAGGTCTTCTCAGTGTTAGGTTAGTGATTGGACTCGATCTTAAAGGTCTTTTCCAATCTAGGAAATTGTGTGATTCTGTGATTTATGGCAAAGGCATGTAGAGTTCTTCTGATGATACATTTTGAAATGAAATGAATAATGACAAGAGCACCTTGCTTACAGTTGTTTTGTAAGGATAGATGCTTTGAGTTACCTTGTCTCGGCATCTAAAGAAATGGGAGTTAGGTAAGTCTTCCACATAGAAGGTTCTGTGGAAGAAGACATCCTTTTTTAATTACTCACTACATTTATGTGCTAAGTGCATGCAACATTTCCTTGCATGTTCATTTATATTTGGGAGTAAACTAGAGTATTAACCACCTATGAGATATAGCCCTGATGGTGGAATAGGTGGAGGCCAGTTGCCCACAACAGGTGGGCATTAGAAGTGGAGAATAGAGCGGTAGAGCTGTGCTTTGCAAACAGATCTTTCAACCTTCACATCATTTCTGTGGACCTCTACAGCATTTGCAGTTTTGTTTTCCCTGCAATTACTGTATTACTGTAACTGAATGACTCACTTCTCAGTGGCGTTGGGAGGACAAGCAAAGCTGATGAGAAAGGCAACAGTGCATAGCTGTGGTTGATCGCAGAGATTTATGGTATGAATTTGTTGTGTTCCTGTCCCTTGAGCTAGAGTGAACTTCCCATGAATGCTGAGCGTGCTTGAGGAAGGTAACATCATTTTGTTTGAATGCTGCCTCTTGATTTATGCCTTGGGGCCAAGAAAAATGAGCCAGCGAGAGTACTTGTACTTAGTCTGGAGACTCAGTCACCATCATTTAAACTAGATTTGGAAAAACTGCAGAAGTTTGAAAAGGAAGGAGAGAAAGAGTGGAAGAAAAACCTTAATCCTTTGTCCCAGATCTCAAGAAATCAGTGACAGGTTTTAGACTGCAGGATGAGTCTCGGGGGCAAGCAAGGGCAGGAAAGCAGGACTCTTTACGTGGTGTTAGGCTGAGTACGTCTCTTCTCTTTCCTCCTATGTTTCTTACTCCAGAGCAAGGCACAGGAAGTCTTTCAGGTTTAATTCCCCTCTTGTCACCCTTTTCTAAGTTGAGTTCTTACCCCCAGAAGGGCAGAGATGCTCTCAGCCTTCCGCTCCCTCAGCAAGGAGAAGGAAACCGTCTGAATGAGCAGAGGAAGGAGTATCTGAAGTTCAGGATGTTTTTATCCGGCAGGCACAGGCACTTTGTGACATGTTTTTCACTTCATAAAATACCGGTTTTAACAGCACTCTACTATAGAAATTGTTGACTGGTTATTTGTTTTTGGTTTGCAAACATTTCCAGTGATCTTCTTCTATTTAAGCCACAAAACCGTCTCTTAGATACTCATTTATCTCTCTCCTTTCTCATGTCGTGACTCATGCTCTCAGAGTCACGCGGTACCTACATTTTGTTAACATATATACGTGATGGGTTTGGCTTGTTAAAGAACCAAATACAGCGCAACCAAGAGGAGCTTTTTTATACCTTAATAGCATTTTATTGTTTCCACAGCTCTGCAAGTGTAATTTCTGGCAAGATTTCTGGCTCTTGAGAGAAATGTGAGAGAAAGTACATTAAAGTAACACTTGTAAAAAATTTTATGATTATCCAGTGAGTGTCTTCCAATAACCTTAGCTTGCAGGCTTTCTTCCTTTTGGGGCCAAACACGGTGTGTGTATGTGTCTTAGATGTGTTTTTAGGTGTATGGCTGCATTTTAAGGGTACAGAAACTCATTTGTAGTTATTTATCACACCTACAAAAGATAAGTACGTCTTATGGTCGATATATTGTTCCGCGGTCTTTTCTGCCCTTGTGTGCAGACTCTGTTGAGCACTCTGTTTTGAGACTCTTATGGTTGGACATCTCTAACGTCATCCTCCAGATGCCTCTATCTTTCCAACACCTGCATCGACCTAGCAAGTTCCTTCCCTTGAGAGCTGCAGAAGTGTTTCCTGAAGAGACTCGAACTTGACCAAACTTCCTGGCTCAAATGCTTGCAAAAATCCAACATTATTACTTGATTAAATCATTTGATGTTATGAAAGGAGGAGGAGGTTGTCTTGCCCATTGTGTTTTGACTGTGCTCACTGTTTTGTTTTGCAGGTGTACAAGGGAGAAGAGACCACATTCCACATCTCAGGCCTTCAAGTCAACACAGACTATCGGTTTCGTGTCTGTGTCTGCCGCCGGTGCTTGGATACCTCACAGGAACTTAGTGGACCTTTCAGCCCATCCGTTGCCTTTATGCTTCAGCGAAACGAGATCATGCTTGCAGGAGAAACGGGGAGCCTCGATGATCCGAAGATCAAGAGCATGATTCCTACTGATGAACAGTTTGCAGCCCTCATCGTCCTTGGCTTTGCAAGTTTGTCAATTATATTCGCCTGTATATTACAATACTTCTTTATGAAGTAGAGAATTCAGTGAAAAGTTGAGATACGAATTTAACTAATGCTACGCATTATAATCCACACATTTATTCAAATATTCCTTTTTTTTAAAAAATCCTGTTGTTCTACCATACGTTTTATATACTTCTCTTGTTTTTACAGTTCTAGCTTGAAGAAAGATAAATCAGTGTTTTGATGCACCTTTTTGAAATTCAAAACTAGGAAGTGGTCAAACTGGAGAAACAAACAAACCAGATACCAAAAGCAAGATACTTGGTTTTCATTCACGGTTTCAAAAGTGTCACCAATTTGCCTTTTCAATGTCGTTTTGGTTGTTTTTCTTTCTTCACTGACGTTCGTACAGTCTCTTATTTTATCTTACTCTTTAGGAAGTTTTAATCATGAGTCACTTTTTTTGCCTCTTCTTTTTCCTTCTAAACATTAGTCACAAGCGTGTATAGTGGTAAGACTAGAATACAGTGTTAGTCAACAGTACCAGATTTTCCTTGAACAGTATTAGCGATGTTACCTATGAATTATTCACTATGTTCGCCCCAGGTTTTTTCCAAGATAAAATTTAAGTTGTTATTTTAACCGTTTAGTGCATTTAAATCGGAACAGCATCCTGCAGTTGAAGAACCTTTTTAATTACCTGTCATTTTTACCGTTACAACACTATAAACTGCCTGTATACGAAATCAAATAACCAAACTGCATATAAATTATGAAGCATTATAGATTATTTTTCTTTTTTTTTTTACCATTTTGATTCCTAGCAGTAATTTTTAAGTAAGAGGGCATTGTGCAATAGTTAGTTATTCCCATGTTCAGCTATTTAAAAGCTGCTTTAACTTGTCTGTCTGTCACTGTATATAACTATTCCTCATCTAATACTAGATATAATTCTATTATTACGTTCAGCCTGATTTATATGATTAGAGCTGGTGACAGCTTACTGCCTCTACTGAATTAGGTGAGATTTACACTCAATGGAAGCAAACTTTGCTGTCAGTTGATCTTTTTTTGATTTTTTGAGGGGTATCCATTTTATGGAACTTTTTTGGGAGGTCTCGGAAATTAGACCGGTTGATTTCTAAATATTTTCAGTGGGTGTCTAACACTATTCTTACCACAGGGCTCATGGAAATAACTTGGTACACGGCAAAATTCAGACAAGAGTCCTGCAGAGGAATAGTTCCTGCTCTTATGGGAGTGTGTGTCCCCCCCTCCTGCCTGCCCCTTCACGTTTTAATCCATCAAGATTCTAGATTTTTAACTCTTGAGTCATTGGGTTATTTATAGTAAGTCAACGTTGTGCGAGTACCTCAGGGACATAAATGAGCTGGAGGTGCAAATAGATTCCAAAAGGGTGCAACAGACACAGTGTATTTCCCTGCCTCTTGGTTTTTGTATATTTTTGCTACTTGGTTTTTGCTTTTGTCCTGGCTACTTTTGTGCTCTGTCTCCATCGTCTTAAGATTCAGTGTCCTGTACTAGCATAATAGTCCCTTAACCAAAGTAATGGGGAAAAAAAAAACCAACAACATTATTTTTGTTTTAGGTTTATTTATACTATATACTGCATACAGTACTTTAAATACCAATTACAGTGCAATCTTTTATTTATTGTTTAAAAAAAAGTAAAAAAATAAAAAGTGTACTTATGTACTAATCCCCCTTCCCACCCTCCCCCTGTAGCATGTTATATTTTGTCTGTTTTATACTGGTGTACTTTAGGTCAACTTTTTACCTGGCAGCATTCCTAGTATTATTAATCCTCTTACATTTTCTTGTGTTTCGTTGTGGTTTTTTTTTAAGATGGGAGCATCTAGTACATTGAATGCCAAAAAAACCCAACCCCATTATCAGTGATTCAGACGTTTACATGTATCCAAAAAACCATAATCATCTCTGGAAAGAAAGTGCTAAGATCAATGAATTATTCTGTGTGCCTCTCTAGATGTAGCAAATATTAGAAATGTTCTGTATTTTGTTATTGACTATAATTAGTTTAATTTAGCCTTGCAAACTAATGGCATTGAGCAAAATATATATATATTTTTTTGGTTTTGCCAAAGTCATGGCTTGTCAAATTTATTTACAACTTATTTAAATTTATTTGTGATATGAAAACTTTGTGACCTTGCATCTGTATTTTGTGAGCAGAGCGTATAGAGCTGTTTTCAATGGGGAGGGAGGGGGGGGGGAAGAGGGTATTTTTTAAAACGATGAAAAGACCGCTAGTTTGGAAACCCAGAAATTTGAAGAGATTCCCTTCTTTATTTTTGGAGTAGTGTTTCAGCAGTGCTGCTATGAAATCCAGGCTTGGCAACTTTTTAAAAGAAAACAACCCTGCTTTAATTAAAAAAAACAAAAACAAACAAAAAAACCACCCACAACATCAATCTTTGCTTTAGGTGATTTGATCAATTTTGAAAGACAAATGATAGTACAAGCAGCGAGCGGAAGTGTAGAGGAAAAGCAATCGGTTACACTTGGAGCATCTCTGTCATTGCTAATTTGTTTGGTGTCCCTTCTAATCGTGCTAACCAGAACGCCCAGTCCCAGGCTGAGGTTACCAGAAAGGACTCCGTAGGTGCTGGGACGGGCCCTCAGTAAGTGAATTTGACGTTCTTTTAGTTGATCTGTTCTGCCGTAGTGATTTGATTGCCGTTCTCGTATGAACGACAAAGCATCCCCGATGTTAAACGGTTCCTGGTTTCCCATCGTGTCTTTGCCCGTGGATCCAGCGAGAGCAGGCGCCAAATCCCACCGAAGGGCTCTCTGCTCTCAAACGAATCATCAACAACAAAGGTAGAATGAAACACTAAATATTTAAATGTTCAAAGGAAGGAGAGAGATTTTTTTATATATTGTCCTGCCTTTTTTCTTCATGAACTTGAAATGTTTTCTAATCCTCTTTGTCGGCGACAGTAGCTCAGTATTCAGCGTCACGATTGAGAAGTGCCCTAACCGAATGTGTATGAACCTTTATCCTTGCACAGTTTCTTTAAATTGAAAAAGGAAAGAAAAAAAAAAAAGAAAATGTTTTTACCTCACTATGGGAACATACATTCCAAGCTTTTCAACTTTAAAAAAAATAAATAAATAATCATAAGTTTTCTCGTATTGTAAATTTTAGACTATTTCATATGCATTGTATTAAAACTGCCATATCAATTTTAATGTATAGATTTTGCAAATACTACACTATGTACGTAAGACTTAACTGTATCTGTAGTGTATATGTAATATATTTATGCCCAATAAATGTTTTAATTCTTTCTGGTATTACCAGGAGTCGTCTTAATTGAGAAAATACGGTCTTTGTGTGGCCCTTTCTAGCAGGTCAGTGGCATCGCCGCAGCCTGGAGCAGGAGTGAGAACCCCGAGTTTAAGTTGAGATGTTTCTCACTTGTAATTGGATTGATTCTGTGTTTTTGTGAAGCATTTGCTGGTGCAGTTTAGCAGTTCACGCCATGATCTTTTCTTAGGCTGAGCTAAACACCCTACAGCTTGGTCGTGCACCCCTGGAAAGCT
>WEIS01077627.1:0-15993 GCA_013389965.1 Todus mexicanus | reverse complement strand
CTCTTCTACACGACCAAGAATTTCCACTTTTTATGAAGATCTGCTCTTCATTTGGTCTCTCCTGTTATAAAAGGTGCACCTCAGTCAGACTTCATTTGTTTTTTCAGTTTGGCAAGACCAGTGAGACAGTCATCTCTCCGTTTTCTCCTGGCATCCAGGACTTTTGGAGCAACTGGAATTTTTTCAGACATTGCCTGGAACAGAAAATTTCAGACGATTAAGTCTCACATTCTGAGTAAAAAGTTTCTCACCAGCATCATTTTCCAGCCTTCCCTGCGTCAGACCAAATAACCATCCACACAAACTGTAATTTAGTTGATCACAAGCAATAGGCCATCAATTCTTCACGTAGGTGACTGGAAATGAGCTAACCTATATGAGAAGAAAAGTGTTCCCAAATGGAGAAGGTTGGCCTGAATGTGGCAATGAAGGTGCCTATAGACACAAGAAAGCATCAGCCTCTTCTCTCAGTTTGCCCCACACAGCCACTGTGTAGTCTCTTTGATAATAACCTTTTATTAAGTAGGAAGGAGGCAACCTAGCCATTTTTGTGGCTGAAAATATGCTCTAAACCAAATTCCTGCATGTGCGTGTTTAAAGCTGTGATCTCTTTTCCGGCTCCTAATAAATGTAATGAAGGATACCACGCTTATTAAAAACATTTTGTCTCTAGGAGTGCCAGTTATAATCAAAATGACAGGGGAAGACACATAATAAACTCAGAATTATGAGTTTTGTTGCTTATTGGCATATGGGAGAGAGAAAGTACCATTCTAGTTGAGGACACAAAGGTAGAAGTCTGAACAAGTTTAGCACACAAAAATGATACTTAAAACAAAATGGAAGGGGAAAAAAAGGTATTTCTGAGTGCACAACTGAAGTTGTTTTAGAAGTGCCAGTTAAATGTATCACTAAAGGCAGAATAAGAGACAGTAAGCTCGGGCCAGATAGTATGTTGCAATAAATTTTCTTTTGAAGAAAAAAAGCTGGTTTTAGAGTGCGGGTAGAGACTTCAAGGTCATCTTTGCCAAAGCAGCACCTGAGGTCTTAGGTTTAAAGGGCAAGTGTTGAGAAACTGAGTAAAACCTGGACCTTATACCAATGACTAGCAAGCTGCGGTGACTCTGGAAGAAAATAAACAGAAGGAGGGACAGAGGAGTAAGATAAATGATTAATGTTTTACTCTTGAGAGGATTCTTGCAAGCCTATCCATCTTTGGCATTGAAGACTGAAGAGAACAGAGACACAGAAACAGAGACACAGAAACAAATGTTGAAGTGGAATCCAGCTTTCTAAAAGAGAAACCCAAACTGCTTCACATAAATTAAAAGCTTCTGATTGTGAGTAACTCCACTCTTTCCTTTTTAACACAGCCGATGCTATCTTCCAGACAGACTGCCTCCGTATTTGGAATTAATCTCTGACAGCTTTATAGGAATGATTCAACACATACATGTGTTTTTTAGTGAAGCACTGAAAGAGGCAACTAGGACAAGGCAGAGTTAGGAAATGGCAGGATTTCAGTTAATTCCTGTGGTCATACCAAATAGCCCATATAATGAGTATAAACAAAGTGTGGGCTTAGAAATGTTAACAGACAAACTAGGACCCAATCCAGCCCAGACTTAAAACACACCTATCTTTAAATATGCAAGTAACCTTGCAAGGCCGCTCACATCCTTCACTGCAATGTGTATTTGCACACATTACAAACTGGAGTTCTAGTTTGTGAAGTAGATAAAATTCAAGAAAAAAGAACACCCAGAAGAAAAAAACTACAGGGTTGATTCAGTAAGATGGAGTAGGAGGAAGACACAGGGAGAAAAGTCAAGTAGGAAAAGAAGCTTGCTGTTAGACCGCTTTCCCTTGATGTATGTCAAAGGGCTTTGAAAAGGGACTTACATGCATTTGGTACTGATCTTTTTGTCTCAAGTCCACATTCATACATGAAATACAGACCACAGATACCTCTAACAGTAAATTGAAATGGTACAAATAAAAGCTAACGATCTTTGTTCTGAATGTCACTGCATTTATCAACTCCATATTTACCTGATTGATTTTCTGCTGAATTTCACCTGAAAATTCTGGAACTGGTCCAAAGGTGTTCAGAACAAGTTTCATACCTTCACGGTACCTTTCACAGTAATCGGAAATACCTAAAAACAAGGGAAAGATTACATTTAAACAGAAATTCCTACTCAAGTTCAGTAAGGCTGTCTGTACTTAAGTACCATCTTCAATCAGATTCCAAAAAAAAAAGCTGTGCTCTTAAGCTTAAGACACATAGTTGTCATCAAGGAAAAATGGATTCAATCCACCACATTATCATTAAGGTTCATGGAAAAATCATTTAGGACATGCTTTCATTGCAAAACCAATTAATGTGACATACCAACAGGCAATCCTACGTGAGGGGTGTGGCACACAACCACAGATATACTCGTCTTTGTTACTTCAGAAAGCTTCCTTGACCAGTCTCCACAAGGAGAGTACCCTCGCCCTTTCCTCCTGTTTATTATGTGTCACATCAGCTGAAGCACTCCTGCCATTACCTTTATTTATTGACCTGGAGTGCATCAAGAGAAACATGGCTCACATGCAAAGGGTCAAAGGCATGGAGACCCAGGTGGCCTCCAATGAAGGAGAAAGGTTTAAGGAGGAACAGATGGATCTTGCAGATCAACACCTTGCACTGCAGCTAGGGTTGGCAAGAGGAATTTGGCTTTTATGACCACAGGACCCTCTTTGATGGTTGAGCACTGACATGGGCAGATGGGATCCACCTGACAGAAGTGAAGAAAAAGCATCTTTGCCGAAAACCTGGCCAGTGTGGTGAGAAAAACTTAGATTATGAACACTGGAAAAGTGAGATTACAACCTGTAGTCAAGTGAGGAAGGAGTGTACAGGACTGGAAAGAAAAGACTGCAGGGTAACAGGTACAAGAGAAAATGGTACAAGCAGGAGAAGTAAGAGTTCCATGTGTGCTGGCACGACTAGAATGTTGTTAGAGCAACTGAGGTGTAGCTGGGTGGCTCACACAACTGCAGTGATGCAGTGGACAAATACACATTTCAGGAAAGATGAGGAAGGAGTGTACTAGCTATGTAAAGGAGCAGCTCAGATGCATGGAGCTATTCTCTGGGATGGCAAACTGGCTGGGTGAGCGCCTGTGTGTCAGCATCAGCAGAGAGGCCAGTAAAGGGCAGCATCTTCCAAGGGCAAGAACTGTCCATCCTGATATTCAGGAAGACAAGTAAATGTATGAAGAGACTGGGTTGGATGAGCTCCAGTACAAAAAGGCAGCATATAGAAGGAGGAACCAGCGACAAGTTGTAAAGGAGAAATTTAAAAACACTGCCTAGGCATGTAGGGATGATGTCAGGAAAGCCAAAGCTCAGCTCCATTTGAGACTTGCAAGGATGTCAAGGGCAACAAGAAGGACTTCTACTGTTACATTAGCAATAGAAGCCTGAGCAAGGGCCTGTTGCTGAATGGGTGGGTGATTTAGTGACTGGAGAAACAGGTAAAGCGGAGTTACTCATTGCCTTTTTTCTTCAGTCTTCATTGGCAAAGTCTCCTATGCCTCTATATTCAGAAGCAGTGTTTAAGGACACGAAGAATTATCAGCAGTAGATGATGATCCAGTCAGTGACTATCTACAAGAACTCAGCCTCATCCGAGACCGTGGGATGAGACAGACTGTATCCAAAGGTATGAGAGAAATGGTCCATGCCCTTGCAAGGTTGCTTTCTGTTGGATTTCAAAAATCATGCCAGTCAATGCATCAGTATGATCATTTGAGATCCCCAGAAGACTGAAGGCAAATATTGCACCCATCTTCAGCAAAGGTCAAAAGAACAACCTGGCGGTTCTACAGGCCAATCAATCTCACTTCTGTCCTTGAGAAAATCAAGGATTGAGTTGTCCTGAAACAAATTCCTGGGCATAGGAATAGGAAGGAAATGATTGTGACAGTCAGTAGGTAGTCATCAATGGGTACACACCATGGTGTAAATCATGTCTGACTGACCTTTGTTGTCTTCTGTGATAAATTAACTGGATTTGTGGAAAACAGGAAAGCAATGGACATTTACATCAACTTTGGAAGGGCATCTGACACCGTGTCCCATGATATTCTTCTATCATTAGGACATTAAGGTCTGTGTGCTTGGACAACTAGATGGACAAAAAATGGGCTGGATACTCAGGCTCAGAGGTAGTGGTTAACGGGCTGTACTCTACCTGGAGGCCAGTAAAAGTGGAGTATTGCAGGAATCTGTCCTGAGACCCACATTGCTTAACAACATTTGCTCATAAAGTTTGTGAACGATACCAAATTGGGCAGGCGTGGGAGGTGAAGTGGGATGGATCGGCTGATACGCTGGAGTGCAGGGCTGCCCTTAGACAGGCTGGAGGAATGAGCCAATACAAAACCTTAAAAAAATTAACAAGGACAAATGTAATGTCCTGCACCTCAGAAGAGCTCCTTGTAACAACACAGGCTTATGAACTCCAAGAACTCCTTGCCCTGGCAGGCAACAAGTTGAATGTGAACCAACAGTGTGCCCTGGCTGCAAAAAGGGCCAACAGCATCCTGGGCTGTGTTAATAGCACAGCCAGTAGACTGAAGGATGGGATTACCCCCTTTTACTCATTAAGGCTCATTTGGCTGCATCCAGAATACTGCATTCAGTTTGGGATCTCCTAATAGAAGACAGATGCTGACAAACTGGAGCAACTTCAGCACAGGCCACCAAAATGATGGGGGCTGGAGCACCCGCCCTGTGAGGAGAGGCTGGGGGAGCTGGGCTTGTTGAGCCTGGAGCAGAAATGGCTTAGGGGGACCTGATGGCAGCTACTCGTTGCCTACAAGGAGGTCGTGGAGCAGACGGAGCTGGGCTCTTTACAGCTGTTGCGTGGCAGGAGGATAAGAGAAAATAGGCACAATTTGAAACAAGAGGTTCAGACTGGATACTCCAGTGCTGGCAAAGGTTGCCCACAGAGGTTGTGCAGTCTCTGTCTCTGCAGGTTTTCAAGACTGGATGAAACCTTGATCAGCTTGGTCTGACTTCAGAGATGACCCTCCTGTGAGTATCTTAAAAATCATGCGATCAGAGAACCTGAGAACCAGCTAACTGGTAATAGTGGGTAAAATGGCAGTTGAGTAGACCTTGGCTGAATTAGGGAAAGGTCCAGCTTCCATCATCTCTAGTAAGAATCTCAAAAAACTTACTGTTGAGGCACTAGAGAGGAACTGGAATGATAAATCCATCAAAAAGGGAAATTGGTCATTTAGTCAGACATACACATCTAGTAGACTTTTTGATGTTATTAACTACCACCTAATGAAGACAGGGTATGGCAGCCTTTCCCACTGTACATCGATCAAGAAGTCATGAGCTGCACCACAACAGTAAATGAGCAATGTTTGTCTAGCAGTAAGCAAGCCAGCATGAGTAAGAATGTTCTGATGAACATCCCGGATCTGAGGAGGTGAGTTCTGGATATCCACTAAAAGCTTGTGATAATCTCCCTTTTATGAGAACCATAGAGACTGGAGAATTTGCATCCTTGAGTCTCTGTTTATTAGCTAATTATCAAAGCAAAGAGCAGAAAGCTGCACAAGACGATGGAAAGCTGATATGGTCACCAACTGTTTCATGAAAACTCAGGAGATTGTACAGATGGAGAAGCATAAACCTGAGTCGCTCATGGTTTCATCCAACCACAAAGTGCAGGAAATGCAAATGGGGTGGCCTGACTACCACACAGAAGAATGCAACTTAGGTCAAGAGTCATAAAGCAGCCTCTTTCCTGAGCAGCTTGTAGACAGTTCCCTGGAATGCAATACTGTGTGATATCAATACCGTAAAAGTCACACCTGTCTAACTCCAAATGGTTGAGGTTGAAAGGTGGATGAAGGCAACTGTGAGTCATAAGCTACAACACTTATACTGCTGAATATGCTTGAAATCACTGAAGTACAGCTTTTCCAAAAGCCCTCTGAGGTCAGTAAGAGTATGAAGAACACTTATTTCGGGACCAAAGGCAGAAGAACTTCCAAAGGACAGATGCATAAGGAAGTATTAAATTTCCTTTCATAAATTAGCACTCTGAAGTCATGATGGCTATCAGATAAACAACTAGAAGGACTTAACGGGAGAACGTGTCCACTGCATGAAAGCAACACAGAGAGATTTGAGAGTATTCAACTCTCCTAAAAAATGAACTAGAAACATTCTGCAGTAGCAGAAAGAAGGAAGCTCTGAGAAAAACAGCCACCTTGTTAAGTAGCTGGAACCTGTATTTGGTGCCAAGCATAAGTCAATCAGCATTTAGTCAGCTTGTTCCTTGTGTCATCTACCCATGGAGCATATCTGTTCCTAGAACACACTCTGGCATGTCTAACACAAAAAGGAAGGACAGTTGGTCATACAAGTATATTGGTGCTCTATTATGGTATATTGGTGCTCTAATTACATAGAAATTTAGTATTTTGCTCAACTTTCTTGACTGACACGTATCCAGAAGCCTCCAAATTGTGGGCTCCAAAACGTCACTGGCAGGAAGAGATTCAGGAAGGGAAGCATTACTGTGGGATGTGGAACAGGCTGTGATACGATTCTATCTCTTCACTGAGGGAATAAGCAGAGACCATCCTCCCCCCATAAACACTCTGGAAAGGACCACTGGTTATCAGGGTTTACCGACCATACCCTGTCATTAGCATAAGTGCTTGCCTTAACAGCTGGATTCACAGACTTTGGCACCTGAGGCTAACCCAGATCAACCTACAAGGTATATGCTATCCACATGAGCAATCTTGGGAACTCAAGACAATTCTGGAGGAGACTCATGCACCAACTATAAGACAATGATATTTACATTCCACCGTGCTCACATGAGCTTTTTCTTCTAACAGGGAGGAGCCTGAGCAAAACAGTTTTACCCCAAATCATGCAACATCATGTAAATTCCTAAATGTAGAAGTAGAAATGACTGAGGCTGAAGAGTGCAGAACTATGTGGACTTGGGTACAGCTTGCTAACTCACAGCTGCTGGAAAATTCATAGATTCATAGAACGGTTTAGGTTGGAAGGGACCTTAAAGACCATCTAGCTCCAACCCCCTTGCCACGAGCAGGGACACCTCCCACTAGACCAGGTTGCTCAAGGCCCCATTCAGTCTGGCCCTGAACACTTCCAGGGAGGAGGCATGCACAACTTCCCTGGGCAACCTGTTCCAGTGTCTCACCACCCTCACTGTAAAGAATTTCTTCACGACTTACCCTCTGTCAGCTTGAAACCATTATGCCTTGCCCTATCACTACAAGTCCTTGCAAACAGCCCCTTCCCAGCTTTCCTTTAGGCCCCCCTTAGACACTGGAAGGCCGCTATAAGGTCTCCCTGGAGCCTTCTCTTCTCCAGNGGAAGGCCGCTATAAGGTCTCCCTGGAGCCTTCTCTTCTCCAGGCTGAACAGTCCCAATTCTCTCAGCCTGTCGTTATAGAAGTCATGCTCTAGCCCTCTGACAATTCTCATGGCCTTCCTCTGGACCCGCTCCAACAGTTCAATGTCTTTGTGTTGGAGGCTCCAGAATTGTACACAGTACTCCAGGTGGGGTCTCATGAGAGCAGAATAGAGCGAGAGGGACACTGCTCTCCATTTGGACTTTGAGCTGTTAACCACAGCTCTTTGAGTGCGACCATCCAGCCAAATCATTATCCAGCGAGTGGTCCGTCCTTTTAGAAAGTATAAAATCAAAAATGACAATTCAGTCAAATACAGCAATTCAAGTCAATCCACATGGGCAACTTGCGATAGAAGGAATGGTAAACAGAACAGTGTCAGCTACCAGTTATTCTGGTGCTTATCCAGCTGACACAAGTCTATGACACATAGACCAGTACTGAAATAGTTTGGGTTTGGTACTTTTCCAAAAGTCAAGGGGAATCTCTCAACCATGTGGTAAGCTTGTGTAATAATACCATAGATCTTAGTAGTTTTGATTCTGATTTGAGTCAGGAGAAGATAGAAGAGAAGACTGGGCCTGAAATCTTTTCCACAAGCCTCAGCGTAAGAGATAACGTTAGTATCTTGGGAAAGCTGAATGCCTGGATATAGCTGATCCATTTACTTGGTGAAGGTAAACTCCTGAGCTGGAGATGACCTTTAAAGCTCACTCAGCCAGCTAGTCCTGGAAATTCGGCTCCTACTGGCAGCTCACCTACGGCTTGAATGAATCAGAATAATTTCTGGGTGGGTGTAGCTCACCAATGCAACAGAGGCACATCAAACGCAGGTTAGGTAATACAATTCGCTCACTGCATGCAATGCATGCATAAAAATAATCTTTATGCAAAGTCAGCAAAATAGGAAACAGTAAAAAACCCCAACTTAGGAGTCTAGAGAAGAGCGGCAACATTAGTATAGTTGATCTCAATATTGTGGCTGAAACGGAAACATGCAAGCATGTATCCTGCATGCTAATCAGAAGGTGGACATTGCAAAATCTTTCGAGTCTCAAGTTAAATAACCACAGACTCATAGAATGGTTTGGGTTGGAAGAGACCTTAAAGATCAACTAGTTCCAAACTCCTTGGCACGGGCAGGGACACCTCCCACTAGACCAGGTTGCTCACTGCCCCATCGAACCTGGCCTTGAAGACTTTCAGCGAGGAGGCAAAGGAATTGCAACAAAAGTTAGAATATACACCCAAAAGTTAGAATATACACCTAGTCTCACTCAAAAATTAAAACCAAATAATAATTTCAAAACTAACTCAAGATAGCACTCCCAGTGTGAAATGTCAGCGGAGACTAGCGCAATCTTTGACTTGGCTTAAGTAATCAAGATCAAGCCTATCCTGCCAGCTTCAAGAAGGCTCTTGAGTAATGGGGAATACTGCTGGAAAAATCTGCTTTTCAACTGCAAACTCAAAACTGGCAAATATTTGACTCCAGGCCTTTAGACTTAGGAGTCCTTTGGTTCAAAGGTCAGGGCTATTGCAAAGGTGGATGAAAAGAGCACTTGAGTAGGGCATCGGGACAAGAAGATGGAAAACAAATATGACAAGAATCCCTTTAATCCTTGTTGATACTGCCTACGGAGCAGCTCAAGCTGGAAGAATTAGCATCTGTAAGCAATGTGAGACAGACAGAGCAGCATCTGGAACCCAGAGAAAAAGGAACATGGTAAATGTGACTGTTAAAAACAACCAACATCTCTCCTTGCTGTGCCCATGCTGTGCCCATACTGTTCCCCACTATCTCCAGCTGGAGGAGAAGAATGATGCAAGATGCATCTGGGACAGAGAAAGAGGAGAATCAATTTGCAGCACAGGAATGACAATAGCTTCCTTTCATCTATGTGGTTCGTTGGCTCCCTGTCTAAACCTCCATCTTCCTTGCACACTCACCTCATCACTGTTGGAGAGAAGGGGCAGATGTTGCTGCAGGCACCTAAGAACCATGAATACAGAACAGAAATACCTTCAGGGAAGGTAGGAGTTCCCTGCATCTTCCTTCCATCGAGTGTTTACAGCTATGTCAGAGAGTGGAAGAAAGGAATGAGTAAAGAAATGTTCCTAATAAGGGAGTAGTGGATACAGGATTAGAGATGAAAAGGGGAACACTCTGTCTTCCTTGTAAGTCCCAAACCCACTCAGCATTTGTGACTTGTACCATTACTTGTACAGTTACAGGAACACATTTGCACAAGCTAGACAAGGGTATTGATTGACTCAAGGCTCCTCAGCTGCCCATATGTATCTAGGAAATGCAAGGCTCTTTATACCACCACTAAAGAAAGAGTAAGCTGCTGCTTATTCCAGCAGTTTCCAAAACAGCTAAGGAACTGTCCCATAACAATTTGTTCACATAACCACACTTTGGGGTTGTAGGCCCCCACCTGACAGATTTGCACTGGTGTGGTGCAAACGTGGGTATCAATGAAATGCCTCGAGTTGTATCATCAAGATGAACAGGCCATTGATGAAGGAAAAGGACTCAAGAAAAGGACTCAAATATTTAGCTCAGAAGCATGTGGAATATGTTTCACTGGCCCGAGAAGCCCTCTTCACAAGTGAGGTTCATAAACATAAAGGTGATGGGCGCAGTACAAAAAAGAAAAAGGAAGACATGACAGTATAAAGTGTAGTATGTTCATGCATTATGTAAGCATCTTCAAGTACCTTAGCTTCTTACATGCCAAGTCTCATTCTTTCCTCTTCATAAGAAAAATAACAGGCATGAGGGCTGAAGGATGCAAGCAAACTTGGTAAACCAGTCTGGCAAGGACACTACACATGGGGCAAAACAAGGAAGGTAATGAGGTATTTGTGAGAGAAAACAAGAGACAGGAGCAAGTATTACTGGCAAGGACAGGGAACATCCCAAAGACAGAGGGTGCCTCACGATACTAGGTATTAACTTGATGAGTTTGAACCTGATGAGCAGCATAAGATACTATAATGACTCAAAAAGAGTAGGCGAGATGGTCAAGCCAATGATGCAACCGCATCAACAATTTGAAAAGATCGGGGTGCGGTTGACTTTAGCAGGCAAAAATCTAAGATGAAGCTGCACTTGGTAAGACTGAAGATGAGTGTGGGTGAGAACAGAAAATAAGGGGTGTATTTCAGAAATATCATGGAGGAATCTGTCATGGTTAGGTTCTATTGAAGGAAAAAAATGTCCCCACCTCTTTGTTTTGCTGATAGAGGGATCGCATTTTTAAATATGACAGCTCCAAGGAGAACTTTCTAAATGCAACCCTATCTTCATCAAAGGTGTGTCTGAGCACAGATGCGTGCTCTGTGTTAGGGTGTGAACTCACAGGACACTTGCTACTCTACATTACTACCCATCTGAATTCACTTAGACTGTAGTTGCATGAATACTTTCCACTACCCTATAACAGCGGCAGCACCAAAAAAAGTTTTATTCTCACTGCCCCTATGTAACCATCTCAACAGCAGTGCACAAACATTTATGCAGGACTTCTGTAAGCTGGATCAAGGAGTTTTTATGAACAACTTCTTTTGTTAGATCTGTTTAAAACCTGGGATGAATTCCTCAGGCTGAGCCACTTGGTGACTGTACACATTGTTTCATTAGCACAAGGGAGAAGGATGCATCAAGATGTGTTCTTCGGAGCACATCTAGAGTGACTTGAACAATAAAGCATTAAGAATTCCTGGGCAAAAGACATGTGGTCCTTTCAGAAGGTGGAAGGTCCCACTTCACACCCAGGAGTCCACACAAGGAAACTGCTGCACAGCAGCCATTACGCTGAGAAAGTCACACCTTTGCTTACTGCGCACAAACTTCTCCATGCAGCAGTTGTTGCGATGCTGCCACGGGAAATCGTAAGATGACAGACTCAGAAGACAAAGCTTACCGAAACTGAAACGATCATTACTTTTATTTACTGAAACCCACAATCAACATTATAATATTATGCAACTTGGATGTGCTTTTTTTTCCCCCTCAAAGGGGTTCCTTCCTGTCTGTTGCAATTCAGTTCTCGAATTGCTGTTGCTGCTTCTGCTCCCTTAAGTGACTTGACACTGTCACTTTATTTCATGTTCAATGCTGTTGGCTCACTGCCACATATTCAAAATTTGTACTATTCATGCATGAATTAACAGGTTATCTAAAGTGGCCAGAATAATAGCATTTGACAGGACCATTTATGAATATGGAGAAAAGGATATAAGAACTAAAACGGGGGCATTAGCACATGGGACGTTGATGGGAGGATCTTACTGTATGCATCCCATGGAGAAAGGAATAACACTGATCTTAGGAAAAAATCATTGTAATAATAGTCCTTATTCAAAACCAAACAAAAATACCACATCATCCTTTATGTACTTTATGTATAAAAGTCAAAAAATATTTTTCATAAAACATTATTTTTTTAAAAAAGGGATAAAAAAGATCACTCCATCTTCCAGGATCTCCAACAAATAATATTCCTTTCTCCTATGCTTTCTGCATCCCCAACATCCTTCCTCACTGATTAGCAGAGAGTTTAAGATTGTGGATAATTACTATTTTACGGCTATAAAGAAAGGCAGCTGCTGTGAAGCTGCTACACAGGCTAACAAACAGAGGGGTTTCTTATCTCTACCTCCATTTCCCTCCACCAAGAACAAATAGATACTATTAGTACAAATGCATCAGAGCGAGTTGTCCTGGGCAATCAAGAGAAGGTCCACACTTCTCCATATTATGTGAAGCAATACTGGGCAACCAAAGCAAAGTTGGCACTGGTATGGAACTATGACCATAAGCCACCATGTGTCCTGACATAAGTAATCTTGATTTAAAATGTCTTTGATGAGAGAAACAGCCTGAGTCAGTCTGCTGGCACATAAACAGGAGCAGCTCTAGACTCAGAGACAATGCACCTGCAAGACTGGGAGTGAAGCAATACTTCTCATCATCCAAGTTACTGAATAAGCCAACAAGGTGCCTTTGTGTAAGTGGTCCAGTCCACAAGTGTACTAATTATGTTATTTTAGGGTTATTTTTAATTGAGAATATTATATAATGTTAAAGTAACTCTAAAGATATATTTTTGTTTTGTATTTTGCAAGCCCAACACAAGACTACTGTTCCAGTTTATCAGTCTCTTCGATTATATTTCATATTTTTTCTTCCTCTGGTCTGGAATACTAAAATTCCTCCCAGAAGGCAGCATTAAATCTAGAAGCTGGATAATCTCTGCCATGAATAAGCAACCTGTCAGTTGCACAAGTCGCCTAAAACTGGTTTGAGATGGGAAATTTCAGAAATGTTTTTGCAACAATGACTACTTCCTGATGGGAGGAAGCAAGCTAAGATGGATCGTGACAGAAGATCGAATGCCAGAGGGCACTCCAGGAAGAGCACCAAAACCAACCTAGCTGACTTTATATGATTATATTCATCTCAAGTAAAAATTGTTTTAGAATTAAGGAGTCTAAAATATGGATTTATAAAAAGGATTCAAAAGTATGACTGGATCTCTAAATTGGAATTTTATTTTTTTTTTGGTATTAACAAGCATTTTGGTTTGGTTTCACGTTTTAGTAGAAGTTCAGCAAGTTACTCTGACACAAGACCCTGTGCATAGATGGTTCCTGCAGAGGGTGGCATGGCAGCTTAGCGGAGCGGTGGCGGCAGGCCTGGACAAGCCCTGTCCTTTAAGACTCCAGGTAGGTTTCTGCACTTAGAGCTAGTACTACGTGCAGCTATTCTGTTCTATGTGAAGAACGTACGTGGTTTATATTGAGTAAGTCTAAAATCACTAGAGAGAACTGGAAACTGCCAGATATTAATAGATCAGAAGAGGGAAACTTTTAGGAAGCTGCCTCTATTTAGAGGACAGACGTTCACCTAACAAAGCACAAAAGCAAACACTTTGTGACATTTAATTTACTGATACACAACCAAACTGACAAGCTGAAAGATTCTGGTGGAGGATCCACAATTCCACACTCATGTCAAAAGTGCTTAGTCAGCCTTAAGAGACATACAGTTCTGCCACGTGAGTAACAAGTCACATAAAATAACACTTTCATTTGTGCACTTAGATTTTATGATCTCGTTTTCTTATTTTATTATTGCATCATCAGTCATTGCATCTTACCTGAAAGATCCAGTAAAGGAGCAGGGACCTAGCATGTCAGGGACTGTACAAAACCAGAATAAAGACACAGACCATAATATATAGAGCTAAAAATGCATTTAGTTGATCTTCAGTTCTTTAAGTTTTCATGTTTCGTTAAATCAATTGCTCAAACCTTTGTAACCTTGACCCATAATTTTTATTTCATTTTATGCAATTCACTTTTTGTTTAGCTGGGATTTGTGTGTACTATTCCAAAAACATGTAAAAATCTGTCTTGATTATGCAAGACAGATGTTGAACTGTCACTCGACTGCTTTGTCAAGTCAACCTTTTATGCACAGTATTTTGCTGACAAAAGCAATTTTACTTGACTCAGGATCCACACCAGCTTAAAGCAAGACAGCTCCTATGAATTTGAAAAGAGGGGGTAGGGTGGGGTGGGGTGGGGAAAGGAGAGGAAAAAAAGGCACAATATCCATTTATTTCCATCTGACCCCAAGTTTTAGATCATTTTTCCTTTTCATATCATTACCAGTAAAGAGAGAAAGTCACAAGGTTGCACCAATCCTAACCTGGTTTGTTATACAACATTTCCAGAGTCTAGTGTAACATAAGGCTTCCCTTGATATCATTTAGAACTACTTACCTTCTGCATTAAGATGCATGGTTTCTAGAGGTCCAATAAATGCATATCTCATTCCCAATCCATCAGACATCACAAGGTCTAGATCAGTAGGAGATATTACTCCTTCCTAAGTAGCAAAAGTAGAACAGGAAGGAAGATTTGTGTTTGGTTTGAATGCAAAACTACCCACTTTCTGTATATAATTAAAAAATTAAAGAAGCAATAAAAACTAAGGCTAGAAATAGCAGTTAGCTTGCAAAAAGGAACACAACTGTCTACCAGGAATGTCCAAGAGTGACAGCCTTTTTATGGTTCAGTATCAACACTCTAAGATCACTGTACTTCACAACTCAACTACACTTTGACAAATTTTGACAAAACCTTTGATTTTATAAATGAATACACTTTTTCATACAGTATGTACTATTTGTACACACTGGTTTGCTTGATACTTACTACTTACAATAATTCATGTACTAAAAATTACACTGAGCTGTTTATGTTCACCAATATACTTTCTTTTCTCAGAAATTGAGAGTCAGAGAACACAGAGCAAACATGGCACTCTTAATAGCACATGACCAAAAGTGTCTATCAAAACCAAGAACTATACCAGCCCTGTTAAACAGAGGAGTTTGGGCTCAATCTTACACCTCTCTTCATATTCTTTTAGTGCTGGATTTTTGGGCAGAGTCACAGTTGGCAGAATGGGGGTGCAGCAGCAGCTGCTACTCCTACTACTCCTAAGGTCACCTTCAAAAAAGGCTGGGACCAAACATGCAGGTAAGGTAGCTGCCACTCCCTCCCAGAAAACTCACTGAACACTTAACCTACCCAGCCTCAACCTGCCCAAGTTCTCAAATTCATTGCTGGCCTCATGTCTCAGAGCTGGCAGGATACACAGCATGCAAAATGAGGCATTTCTCCTGTTAAAAGCTGAGCACTGCTGATCCACCCAAATAGTAGTACTTACAGGAAAGCCAACGCCTCCATCAGGTTAGGACAAGCACACGAAGGCTTGTGAAAAAACCTGAGTTACAGTTCATTACCTTAACAGATTTACTTGAGAAGAATAATATTTATTATATGAGCTTGTTTTCCACCTCCTAGAAAGATATGAATTAACTAAGACCTGTTCTAACCACTTCCATCAGATAAAGCTTTGTTTCAAGAACTGGACCTCTTTATTCACAGAGACATAAAAGCATCTCCTTCTGGTTAAGAAGGCGGAAAAGATGCTGAACTGCTTCTAATTTGTCTTCTCACCTTGCCTTGACGTGCTCTGCCTACTCAGTGCCTCTTTCTCCACAGGCCCCTTTGACCTGCAGAATACAAGTATGTACACTCATCTGCTTGGCCAAAGACACATCTTCCTGTGAAACTTCCCTTCACAAGGCCTTGTCTGAATGTGCCTTTGTATCACACAGCGATCAGCTAGAGTTACGGCCACGCAGGACAACTCTCCTGACCTCTTGTAGACATTGACATCTTAGCTAGACATCTAGACTCTTTTCATAATCACTAGGGAGAAGAAGGAAATCAGCATCCTAAAGCAGGTATCTAGAATAGGTAAGATGAGTTGTGTCCTAAAAAGGCCCTAAGTCTCCTCACTGATTAAAAGATGATTAAGGAGCTTGGATGTCAACGTGTATCTACGTTGTAGAAATCCCATCTTAAGTGAGCTGAATCCCACTCACAGTGTCTTTCTATGTTCACCAACTACACCATACAAGAAGCCAAAGACC
>WEIS01077623.1:489-17865 GCA_013389965.1 Todus mexicanus | reverse complement strand
TTTTTGAGCTTTTTTTTTTTTTTTTCCCCACAAGATTCTAACCTAGTTGAAATCTGATTTTGTTGGAGATGATTTGGGTGAATTTGCTTAAATAAACTCATCTCACTTACCAACTATAGAGTCTGCAGCTTTGGTCCCAGAGAGAAGCAACTAATGGTGGTATTTGAGAGCCCTCTGTTTTCAGGTCATTTAATGAGCAAAACCATTGCTCTGGTGTCCTCCAGAGAGTGGCTCACAGGACAGTGTGTACTGCTACAGTGATCCAGGATCAAGTCCCAGTCTGCAGTTAGCCCCATGTCAAATCTGAGTGGCTCCATCCAGCTACTTTGGATTTAAACTGGGAAAAAAAAGCCAACAACCAATCAAAAAAAACTAACCGAAAAGTAGCTGCTTTTTCAGTACTTTTAAAAATTGTAACCTTGCTATTACTGTAAAGTATGTTTTTATGCTTCATATTCAGCTATAAATGCTGAAGGATGCCAGACCACAAATCTGGACCCAGCATTAGTCTGCCAAAAGGCACAGTGGAACAACATGTTTATGCAAATGTTGCAGTAACTGATAAATCCGTCTTGCTTAAAAACATCGAGAATATTACACATGGCATCTTCAAATGCTTCCTGTGCTAAATGCTCTTGAAATACTGACTCATTCATTGAGCCATGTATGTGAATTCAATGTACAAAGCCTGAGTCTCAAGCTTTTTCTTTAGACATCTGTTTGTGAGAGTAGGCAGAAGGCACTGCTGGCCTTGTTTAGGTCTGAAATAGCTGCGCCTCCCTCATACCTGAAGTAAAACCACAAGGTATTAGAGAGTTGGGCACAGGTCGCATCAAAAACAAGTGACACGTTATAACAGGTAGCCTTCAACAGCATTTCTGAGACAAGTCCTAGGACCACTGCAACAAAATCACTGGGAATTGGACAAGCATGTAGCCAGGTTTCAGGTTCTGAGCTGCTTTGCTACTGCAAGGATTTCTACCCGCATTTGTCGAGTGTGGTGGAGAATAATACTCAGGTTTTCTATTTTAGCACTTCTCACCAAAAAAAATGAGAAGCTCTCAATGAGTAAAGCTGCCAAGAGCTGAAAGCCTTGTCATAAGTTTTTGTCCAGCAGAACATTTCAAGGTTTTTTCCCAGGTTTTCTTTCTTCTGCCCATTTTGAATGACTGCATCCTTATACATATATGCTGCAGCGCAAACCCATCTAACTATATCATGCTATGTATTTAATAGAGGAGGAAGAAAAATAGTTCTTTTGCACTGATGGTCATTTCAGGATCATCTAGGATATTGGCAGAACAAACTGGGTAACTAAATATTGTGTTCTTTGTACAATCCTTCAATTTATTTCTTCAGTATAGCTGTCTTAACATGTGCAGCATTTGTTTCTCAGAGCACTATTAAGCTTGATTTTAAAACTGCAGCAAGAAAGCTGTGGAAAAGTACTGCCATGTGGATCACAGTGTGTTGCCCATTCCACCTTGAAAACAAATGTTCCATTTTTTCTGCCTGTTAGCAGAATGTATCCAAACATGAATAAGAAAAGTACTAATTGCTTTGAATGCTACCTCAATAATGTACAGATAGATGCCATACTGTGGCATAAACCATCTTGAGCAGAATTGCATTACATCAGAGAAAAACACAATTTTCAACCCCACTTCTAGACTAGAGTAGACTCTACCAGAGGAGAGCAAGAAAGTGTAGAGCACTATGAAAAGACTGCCAAATGGAAACAGCAACCTTTGCCGTGTGAGGTTTGGTGATCACTGCATGAACCGCTAACAGGCTGGCTTAAACAGCTTGCCAGTACTGAGTGATTCCAGTGCTGCATGTTTCCATGGCTGTCAGTAAAAGCAGTGCCTGCAATAATGTGATGTGTTGTTAGCAAAATGCTTTAAATGCTACCCTAAAGGGAGGGCAATTTTAGCAAGGCTTTTCTTTTTCAATATATCATCTGCCAAGCCCAGTCGTTTTTATAAGGTGCAGGAAAGTAGCCAAGAATACTAAGAAAAAAATAAAATAGAAGTATATATATATGTATGTAAATATATATAAATTGTAGGGGGAAGGAGGCTTAAAAAGTGTATTCATCAAATATGGCAAGCAGAGTGAATGTGGTGAAAAGTTTGCAATTTTACTGCATGCTGAAGATATTAGTTAGTATTTAGACAGGACAAAACTGTAATGTCATCGCTGCTTTAGAGAAAGGTGCTGACAGCTCGCATAAGCAAACGTTTATCTCTCCCATTAGATCTCAAGCCAATGTGTTCATAGGGGACTACTGTAGGAGTTCAGCTGGGATTCCGCGAAGATGCCTGCGTGCTGCTTGCTTGTAAAACGTAACCCCCAGCATGCAGGAAGAATATATCTTAAATAATCCTTTCTTAAACTGTGTATTTGCTTCTGAATCAAACGCTCTGTCAGATAAGTCGGTTGTTAAAAGGAGGTGTCTGAGGAGGGAGGTTTCCACCAGACTCCTTGTGCCTGCTGGCTGACCTTGGGTTCACATGACTTTGACCTTTCGGATACTTCCTTTCAGATGAGAGACATTTGGTAGCTCCCTACTGTGTAATTACACCAGACTTAGAAAATAACCATGATGTGAGATCTGATGTTTACGAATGATCTGATCTTGAGCCTTTGGAGTCAATGGCAAAGATCCTGATGACTTTCTTTTGCGTAGGTCTGTCTGAAGCTGTAATAATATTCTGTTTAGTTACATTGTGTCAAGGCACTGATGAGTCCTCATGGTGCAGACAAGCCTCCTCCACCTCTTCTGCCACACACTGCCCTGAAGCTATGAACCCCATTTCAGCTTCAGTCCCTATCTAAGCAGTGCTGGAAGAGGCCTCATCTCCAGGTCAATCACAGCCATAGGTCCTCTTGTTATGAACCCTAACCCACGCATTGCCTCCATAGTTTGACTCTGGCCTGACATGATCACCATGAACTTGCCTGGTGATACAGGCCCTTTGTTGAGCCTGGCTGCCCCCTGGCCTGCCCTGTTGCCTGGCTGGGGTGGTAGGACAAGTCATGTGCCCCCCTCTCGAGGACCTCACTACTCTCAGCCCACAGAAGTCCTCATCTTGCTGTTTCCCAGCACCAGGGCGCCTCTATGTAAAACAAACCAAAGGACTAGAGCTCTAAAAGACACAGGTCACTTCTCCCTGGCCACCCCCTTGTTATCAGGTCTTTATGTTGGTGAAGGAATGGCCACCATCTGTGTGAGGAACGACATGGGAACAGATGCTGTGATAGTCCCCCTTTCCTCATTAAACTCCTCTACTTTTATTCCTGTTGCTTCCATTGGGGTTGTCCGTCCATGATATGGCATTCAAGGAATTTACCAATTAGTGTCATATGATGTTTATAGGGAAAACATTGATTTTACTACTGCATCACAAATAATTTCTACTCTTCCAAATGAAATGCAGTTTTCAACATGGTACCAGAAATTGCATGGCATTCCCAGGTATGTGTGCTCACATACTTCTCAGAGCATTTTGTATGCTGGCTTACCTAGGGAAAGTCTCTTTATGTCCTACTTAAAAATTGTCACAGACTGCTTACAGACTTTATCTCTTGGAATAAAAGGTTAAATATTACTAATTTCAGAATACATAGTTTTTCAGTCATTAGCAGCATTTTAGTGCTCTTTTGAGATATTCTTCAAGATATTTTGATTCAAAAGTTGTATTTTATTCTTATTTTGCAAGCTGTTTGTGGATCTAATAGCTAAAATAACTTTCCATCACCTATACTGAATAAGAAGGGGAATGTAGCTCATTCAAGCCCATCAGATTCTCCTGTTAATCTCATCTACCCATTTCTATCCCAACAGGTGTAGTTCGTCAGGTGAGGCCCATTGTTGGGCCTTTCCATGCCATCCTGAAACTGGAGATGAACTACGTCATGGGTGGAGTGGTATCTCATCGTAACATCGTCAATGTTCACATCTTTGTCTCCGAGTACTGGTTCTGAGAGAGCCTTTGAAATCCAAGACAAGCAAGCAGCTCCAGTCTAAATCATTACTGCAGATTATGTCATATACTTGTTTGTAAAACCCAATAGTGTTTTTCTTTGTTTTATTTTTAAATATTTGATTTCTAGTTTAAGAAAAATGACAAGCTATTATGTTGGTTATACATAGAGTGGAGCAAATTAAGTGAGCCTGATGTAGTTGTCTGTATAAATAAGTAGTGTGTAAAAGTGCTCAGCTGCCTAGTGAAACTTAAAACTATTCTGAAAGTTTAGGCAGATCGTAACTATTGCTCCTTGGACAGAAAAACAGAGTGACTGTGGATGTGGAACAAAGATGTCAGAGTTCATTGGGATGAATATTTGTTATCTTTGGACGGAAGAAGTTTCACCTCAATATTAACTACCTTGTAGGAGTCAGATTGTCATGAAGTGCTAAATATTCGCTTTTGGGCCCCAATGGGATATCTCTGAATAGGCACCCAGATTGCTAATCATTTCTGAAAAGTTTAACTTAGGTATTTAAAAAGTGCCGTTCAGCTACGGCTACAAGAGGAGGTGCAAAAGGAATTAGAAATAGTAAGAGACTAACAAGCTATTGCACATATTAAAAAATACTTCTTTTTTTGGTACTTATTATTTGATTGTAAGATTATGTTTGATTTTAATTAAACAAATATATCTCTTTGAAATTAACCTCTTACAAGGATAAGGCATATTGCTTAAATTCCAGTCTCATCTGTATTCAGCAATACATGGGAAATGCAGACCTGTATCTCCTATCTATTATAGAGTAAAACTCCATACATTTTTAAAATTGGTAATAAAATTAGCATTTTAAACTGTACACTCCTGTGCACTAGACCAAGGCATATGTAATAATGTAATGAAACTCTCACAAATAAATGAATGTTTAATGTATTTTCTGGGCATCAAAGTAATGTTATCTTTTTTATTACAGAACAGAAAATAAATAGATCCATGTTTCAGTTTGTTATGTTTGTTAAGATGTGAGGAAATAAAGAAAGTCAGATGGGAAATACTCAGAAGTATGTTATGGTTTCTGCTTACCAGAAAAATTGTATGATCTATCTCTCAGAAACAAATTAATTATATGTATGCATACACATTCCTAACTTCAAAGCAGTCTGATACTCCATTGGTCATTGTTGGCGCTAGGCTCTTGTCTCCTTCTTTCATACAGAAGCCCCTAAAGCTTAAGAGAATCTTTCTACTGACCTGAATGATCTTTGGATAAGAGTAATAGAGATCATCTTCTCTGATTCATTGCAAATAAAAGATCACAGTTACTTTACTGTATACATACAGAAGTCTTCATTCCATTCTCTGCGCCAGGGAAACTTCTCTGCCTGCAGCAGTCTCCTTAAATTAAAATTTTATAATTCATTCTCATAAAATTTGACTAAAGGATACATGCTTGTTGGTATTTGTTCCCCCTACACATACAGAGCATCACAATCCCATACATAGCCTGGTTTTTAGGATGCCATCAGTTTAAAATTTGTTCAGTGTTGTCAGTGGCTACCTCTACAGTGCTTATGATTTCAATAAACAGTTACAATATTTCAGTAGAAAATTGATGTGAAGCAGATATATGTTTAGCAGGTGATCATTGTACAACTATCTGATGGGTATTTTGGAAAACTCTAGATTACAAGATACTGCTGACTTCAGGGATTACTAGCCTATGTAATTCCAATTTAGATTGGAAAGTAAAATGCTTTACTATGCTAACAGAGTCCAAGAAAAAGAGGATGAAAGACTCTCCTGATATTGTCAAGTTCTATTTCTTGCCAGTGTAGGAAAAGTAAGTAGCCTTAATACCAAAAATGCAAAAACTGTTTCCATCTGATTTTCTGGACTGTAATTTTTGATCCTTTATTTCCTTTATAAGTGGTATTTACTTGCAGTGGAAAGAACTTTGGGACAGCAGAAATCTAATTTTAGGATCAAACTGATGAACAAACTAATTTACAAACTTACTCATTCCATAAAGGAGAAAGCACACACAGATGCACACCTCTCCTCTTCTTCTGTCTGCATTTTTGAGTAAAAGTAGGGTAGAAGAAGGATTACCACTACTTTCTGGGAAACTGTTTTCCTATACTGTCCCAAATAAGCTTTCAAAATTGCAATCACCTCTTTAAGTAGTCTATATGTCATATGAGAACATAGGTCCACTAGATTATATTTTGAGTATAATAAAGAGTACTTTGTGCTATAGTCACTATGACGTGTCTTCTAATAGATCAGCATAGAAAAACTAGATAATTCAGTAATGATTAAGTACTTCTCTCATCCAAACCTCTGACAATAAAGTTTAATTTTTTGCAAACAGAACCAAGTAAAACTATTGATAATTTTTATTGACAAATCATTGCAGCTGTTGAAGTGGGAGAACGTGCTTTTAAAGTTGTCATTGAGATCCATTCACTCTGAAGGCTTTTCTTCTGCTGTGCTCTCTTTGGATTGATTAGCTCTAAATTCAAATCATTTTAATCATAGGGAAACAGAATCGCAAGTGAGCATTTAGAAGCAAACGGCAAGAACAAGTATAGACTTGAGTGTTCATTAGTCTACTTTTTAAGAGTCATCTCAGTCATACACAGACTATGTGGAAAAACAATCACACACCATTAAAAGAATGAGTAATAATAACACCGTACAATTACAAATATTACATAGGATCAAATTACCTATCAAATAAACTGTCTTACTTGACACTAAATGAGTATGGAGAGACAAAAACCTCTCAAATGAGCAAGGGTTCTCAGGTGCTAGCCAGATTCCAGAGAGGAGGAGCAGCAAGTCTCGGGTTCTTCTGCCAAAAGTCAGTCATTTTGAATAGATGGGAAGATTTCTTGTGTGCTGCAGGGACTGCTTCCAGGACAAGTGTTGTGTCATGAAAAATTGCCTCAGAATTATTTCTAGTGGGATTAGGACAGTTTAGGATTGAGCAAGTATTCAGTGTACATAGACAGTTCTGTCGAGGCCATGGCCTTAGTCAAATAAAATAAGCCAGGAATATTTCAGATCAGTTTGCTGATAGACTGATCTACTTCCATCAAAGTTTAGGGCTGGGCCAGCCACTAGACAATGGCCAGCTGCTAGAGGTGCTCTCTATTAACCCATCTCCCTTTCCAAAGGGGAAGAGAAAGGGATATAAGAGAGAGAGACTTACAGATTGGAAAAGAAAACTAAAACAGCTTTAGTGAAAAATAATAACAATAAAGTGAAATATATACAAATACATAAAAAGCCAATATTGAACACAAGCCCCCTGATGGAAATTATATCAACACCACGGATGCTACGGATCAGGCACTGGGGATATTCCAGACTAGACTCAGTGGGAGACTGCAACTGGATTCTGGAACTGGATTCAGGAACACATGGATCAGGATCAAAGGCAGAATCGAGAGAGTCCTCTTCAGATGCTGGCCATTGAAGAAGAGAGATTGACCCTCATGATCCCTCAGTGTTATACTGAATATGACATATATGGGATGTAATAGCTCGTTCATGAATTTAGGATCACCTGTCCTAGCTGGTGCTCCCCGCAGGTGCAGCCTTCTACTTTCTGCAGCCCCAATGTGGTACGCAAGATCTAGCAGTGACCTTGGTCTGCACACCAATCCTTGGTAGTAACTCTAAACATGGAGTGTCATCACTGCTAGAAGTAGACACTGTCTGTGAAAATCTGGCTTTAACTTCAGAAAGTGCAATTACTCAGAAGAGACTGGGCTGAAAACTAGAATTGCTGAACAGAATTAGTTCTGTTCTAACTCAAGCCAGGGCAACTTTCTATTTCTTCAGTTTAACAATCACTTCCTGATGGATCTGTAATTTATTACCAGATAGAGAAGTCAAAATAGCATAGTGTATGTAATCCTAGCATAGTTTCTCCTTTTACAGAAAGAGGGCACGACAGCCTAGGACAATAGCAGTGAGGAACAAGTTTCGTAACAGTGTTCAAATCAGTACATTCCATGTATGATAGCTGGATAGGCTTGGCGAGTGATGATAAAAGTTATTTATTTCATGATTTGGAGAGAAATACTGTGTGCTGTCCTAACTACAGTGTGTAGTAACTCTTGGAAGCTGCTGGTGACTGGCTGTAACACTCTTAACGTGGCAAATTGCTTGTCAGCACTGTGAATTCGTGCATTATTTGGAGCTCGTGCAGCATTAATGTGTTCCTGTCTCAACCACAAAATCACACTTTGCCTGAGTTTGGCCCATGAGAAATATTATAGCATTCACTTCCCCCAGCCAGTTCATGACTGTCTCTGTGCCTGAACACATGCAATCAATCAGTGCTGCAGACAGGGCCCTGGTGAAATCTCCTGCCTCATGCAACACGTGCTGGAGTGAAAAGCATGGCCCAAGCTGACATCTGGAACAGTGTGAGTTGCACCAGTGTCATCAATATGTGACAGACTGTACTCTTTATGGAAGCAGGCTCAATGCAGTTGTGTTCCTACATCCATGTTGGTATAAAGGAATTAAAACAGAGACGATTTCCAGATTAAATACGACTCTTTGCAATGACTTCTAGTTGAATTAATGTATGTGGATGTATGTAGATGTATGTATGTGTGGATGTATGTATGTGGATGACAGCTGGTATTTCAAGCCAATTAAAGACTTCTGTACTGGTAACTGAAGTGAATGCAATTATTATTCAATATCTAATTCTAAAGAGTGGCACAAAGCCACCAATTCAACACCGGCTGCCTTCTATCAGCTGGTATGTAGGTACTGCTGTGAAGACAACTTCCAGGAATGAGCGTCAGAAGATATTTAAATACGCTGTTTCTTCCAGTGAACACAAGACAATATGATCTCCTCATCAATTTGATCTTCCTACCATTATATTTTAAATAAGTGGGTCTTTAGTCTATTTGTGAAAGTGTTATTGATGCAGAAAGTAGTAGATGCCAGCTTAGAAACATTTCCTGTGGACAACAGCCTCTAGCAATCCTCTTGAAATATGATTCATGTGATGTATTAGATCAGTACAAATGTAAGAGTTAATGGAAAATATTGTTTGGTTGTTTCCTCCCCATATCTAGTTTATTTAACTTTTTTTGCTAGTGAATTGTGAGGACACTATTTGTAAGAACAGCAGGAAAAATATTCAGGCAGTGGAAAACCTGCACTTTTATCTACCTTTTGCATAATGATCTAGTGCATCTCAGAATACGCAAATGATGCTATGGACAGCAGAGTAACTTATTTTGTAGGCTTCAAAATGAATCCAAGGTAGTTCTAAGGGGCATTTAAGACAAGGCTGCTGGAATGAATTAGAATCAAAATAAATAAATGTGCTCCTTAATATTATTTTCTTTTTGAGACAATAAAAGTCTACACATAACAGCATTCTGAATTTCTTTTCTACTGTGGGCATGCCTACTGTCTTGGTATTATATCTTCTCATTAGAAAAGTATGTGTTTTCTATAGTAAGGCTCAAATTTAGGTCCATTGGCTGCCGCTTCACTTTTGGTTTTTTAGTAAGTCTAACACCCAGTCAGAGCAAATGAAACATATTCCTTTCAATTTGTAGAAACATCATTCTCTCTGAAAGGGAAAAAAAAAAATATAAAAATCCTTCTCTTTCCTAAATTGGGATTTTTCCTGGCTCTTTAAATTATGTCAGCTGAAGTCTCCTAGGGATGCTCATTCCAAGGGTGTGCAGTCAGTCACCCTCAAAAATAGCACTCGGTTTGTTCTTTCTTGGCTGAGCCTTACGCAAGCAGTTTTGATAAAAATGCCAGAGCCACTTCTGGTTGGCCATTAGTTAAGAAATACCATTTCTCCTAAGGAAACTGAGGAGGACCAGAATCTGATTTATATCTCAGGATCCTGAGTTTGGCTGAGGTTTCAAACCTGCCTGCAGGCAGTCCCACACCCTTGCCTGCCCTCTGCACACCTCGGTTTCTGCCCATCATGGCCAGGGCTCCCCGGGCGGCCCCACATGCCTGTGGAGGACGCCCTTCCCTCAAATTACCCGTCTGGTCTGACACTGAGCGGTCCTCTCTGCTCTGTAACAACAAGGAATGCCAAAGCCCTTCCCAATATCACTTCTGCTTTCTGAGCGTCTTTGTTCCCTGCTGCCTGTGGTGAGTGCAGGAGGTGTGAGGCTGTGTGGAAATTGCTGCTAGTAGACAAGAGAGACATAAAGTACACCCACCAAGTCTCCAAAATCATTGATTTGATGAAAGATTTTTCATTCCTGCTGTGGCTAATAATGCACTATCTGTTCTATAATAACCCCTTTTTCTCTCTCTCTTTTTTTTTATTTCACCTTATCCTATTTCTTTTCTTTTTTTTTTTTTTCATCCGTTTCTTTCATTGGATTCTCCCTCTCCTTATTTGCACTCCCCTTCATTCATCTTTTTCTTTCCTTCTATCACTGAATGTTTACTTGCAACTGAGCAATTAAAGTTAAACACATCCACCAGACCTACGAGAGAGACCTTGAAGAGCTGCAGGAAGAAAACCTATCCTGGAGTCACTGCAGATGGACAGACATACAGCATGCTTTCATACCTCACAGATTTTATCATGGCATTCTGGATCATATCTAGATCATGCCAGGATGGGCACCTGCATGGGACAGTTTATGGCCATCCTCTTTTAAACTTATTTCTTACAACTAAATCCATGTACCTCATCACTTCAAAGTGCAATAGCCAATGTGAAGCATGGGGCAATAGAGAAGACCCAAAAGCTCTCTTCTGTAAGATATTCCCATTTGGAATGGTACTTTGTCACTCCCTATGGGAAGTGAGGCTTAGGGTTGCTGAGCATGACTCAATCATGCTTCATCTATGCTAGGACAGAGGATCCAGGTTAAATCCCTGCTGACTGGCTAACACAGAGAAGCAATATGAGCACAAGATACAAACATACTTTCTCCTTTCTGCTTCTGGATTAGTTTTTCTGATGGTTTCTGTGTGTGCACTGCAGATGAGAGAACTGGCTGATATCTGTCCTTTAGGCCTGCATGGCTATTTGGGAGACCCACAATGTTCTTTGCAAACTTCAGTCCCAGGTGACACTTTTGCAAGTACTGCTGAAGCCAAGGGTCAGTTCCTCATCATGGAACTAACCCATTGCAGCAAATGACACTGGAGGGAATGACCTCACAGAGTCTGAACTGCTTGCAAACACAGGTCTCCCACACTAGTTCCCATGTCCTGTTGATAATGTGTTCTCATGTGGCACAAAATATCATGGTCCCTCCATGAACTCGTGCTACAATCAGGCTCTTAGTGCGTTAGAAGACATTTGAGATCTGTTTGTGTTAAAAGGCAAGCGGCAGATCTGGCTTGTCCTGTCAGGAGACCTGGTACTTTGAACAACAGCAAACTGGGACTTTCCCTCCCCTCCTGCAACCAGTGCTGGTCGCTGTCTGGGAAACTGAGACCCAGAAGCATGAGAAAGGCTCTTCCCTGGAACTGTGCTTAATAGCTGAACTAGGTCAACTAAATGTTGTGTAGGTGACTATAAACAACTTGCAAGTTTTATCATTATAGCATTAAGATATGCCTCAGTTCATGCTGAAATAATGTTTGGTAATGGAAAAAGTGAGAATGAAGTATCTGGGCCATTTGATGCCATCCAGCCTCTCCATGCCTTCATCTGCACATCTGCTATGGCTCTAGTAACTTCATAGCTCACTGAGCCACCAACTGCAAGGAGACAGGAGTCATGACTTGCTCCCTTCTGCTTCATCAATGGCAAGTGGTCTACGGGAGTTCCTCTGTTCTGCAGTGGAAGGAGCAAATCACCAGCCACTGCATATGATTCATGTGGTGCAGAGGTGCAATGCAGGATTTAATGGTATGCACCGTGTTTGGGATCCTACGAGGGCAAAGCATGGTTATTTTATGATTGTACCTAGCTTAAGTCTAGCACTGGTATTGCTCTGATGCAAATGGATTCCCTTGCCCCACTGAAATAAAATAATAATAAAAAAAATCAGATGAAAGAACAATTGTATTATGTCTGACACCCCAGGTGATAAATATCTTGGCCTGGCAATTCTCACCCAGTGACCTTTGCAGATTGATTCCTGAGATGGTGATTAGCTCTTTTGTGTTGCCATTAGCTGATGGTTCTCACATGAGTGAGATCTGGTGCGCATCATGCAGTGATTGTGGGGGAGACCTGATAAAAGAGAAATGCTTTTAGGTTTCTGTTGTCAGGCTGACCCTGACAAAGGCAAGAGCAACTTTCTCTGAACTTGCCCTATCAGTGACCTTGGACCTAATCAGAGGGACCACCCTCAACTCTACATACAAGGTAAGTTAAATTACACACTGCCAAATTGCCCTAATACTGCCAACATTTTGGGAAGAAGTTGTAATAATGATAAAAAAGCACCAGTGTAATGGATACCATCATAACTCTGTAACTACAGTTTAGGTTTTGAAAATTACAAATATGTGTTTAACTAAGGCTAACCAGAAAGTACTGGATGGTGCTTTAACTGTGGCCAGCTGTCTAGTATTTAGAAATTAGAAAAGAATGTTTTTCCTTTCCAAAGTGGAAAAATTGCTGTACATATGTACGTATTGAGTTGGTGACTATTTGTCCAGCTCTACCAGGAAGCATCAGGTTATCTATGGTATCGGCAGATTGCAAAGTACTTGGTAAGGCAACTGCATGAAACAAAAGGAATTTAACTTAGGATGCACTTCACCTCTTTAGGATTAGAGACCTCATGTGCAGCCAGTAAGTTTCATAGGTTGTTGTTGTTTGTTGGGGGGTTTGCATTGTGGGGTTTTTTTGTTGTTGTTGTTTTTAAATCTTTACTTTCTTTAGTAACAATGAGTTTAATTTTATCTTGAATTATACATGAGATACTTTTTTCAGTGATATTTCTTCTGCTCAAACAGGCAACTGCTCTTTCCAACTCATGCGCCTTTGAATACTGCTACTGATCACTCTGTCAATGTTCGTGATAATAATTCTGTTTTATCCCTATCTTGAATAAGCTTCACACCTGACCCCTTATTCCACCTTCCCCTCCTTAAGATTCTCAGATGTGGGACAGCTGGCAACATGGAAAGAATATTGCAGCTGCTGATGTCTGTGTCAGTCAAACTGAAATGAGATGTTCTGCTCCTATAAGCCAGTGCATTTGCAGAGCTGCTGGCTCCATGTCAGACAGAGACGCAGTGAAGAAGTTTATGTGGATGAGACAGGCAGATAGATGCAGAAACACATTTAAGTTAGCAAGCCAAGAAGCGAGCTTTAATGCAGTCTGAAAACATGTGGGCTTTCCTGAACTCCTCCTAGGCAATGGTTATGCTGAAATTGTCGCTGGTTCAGGCTTGACTTTTTTTTTTTTTTTTTTATGTCTGGCCAAACATGGTTAGCTGATAGACGTGGCTGGCTGAAAGACTGCTTTCATTGAAGGGCATTTACAAAGTGAGATATTTTTATTTTTTTTCAAACCCACAAGATTTCCCAGATTTTAAGATGAACAGCTTACTGAGACAGAGCTAGAGAGGAACTAAAGCAGAGTTTCATGTCTAGACTTAAGATGGGCAGCAACAGAAGGACTCTGAACAGGTACAAGTGCTCAGTTGAGGTAGGATCCAGAGACTCGCTCTTCTGTGGTGGTTTTGTACTTGATGCTTTGTCTAGAGGCTGCCTCTGTAGGAGCCTTTCCGTAAGGATATTGGAGGGAAAATAGCAGTTTAAAAAGCCATTTGGTCAGCAGGGACTCTCCAATATCCGTGCAGCAAAATGTACACAGCCCCCTTTTCTGGCCCCCTGTCTCCTCTGAAACATGAAGGCAGCAGGTTGGCAAGACAGACTGGGAACCACCTTGCTCTCTTCCATGGCAACCGTCCAGTTGCAAACTGTTCAGAGCTGGGGGGCGGGGGGATGTCCAGCAGCAGCTGAGGGAAGCTGTGAGAGCCCATGGAGGGGAAAGGGCTCATGGTGTTGTTGCTCTCTGCCCAACACCAGGTATACAGGGAAACTACGCCGGCTCCACATTATGCTTATTGTATCAGATCTGGGTTTCTATCTGCTCAGCTGCTATGGCAGGGGTCTGAACGGCTTCTTCAGGACAAGCCAAGGAGGTCTGGTGAGAGGAATTCCCAAACTACCTAAAGCAGTATTATCCAATTATTCTCCACGACTCCATTGAGGTCAGGACATTTTGACTTCTATTTCATTTCCTGGCAATAACACTAAGAGCCTAAATTGGTGTCTGTTGAAGTTGATGCAAAGTTCAGGATTTGTCAGGCATCCAACATTATAAAGAGACCTTGGGCAAGTGTTTCACCTCTTCACACTACGTTTTAGCCCCTTCTTCTGTCTATGAAGGCTATGTAGATGGGTATCTGAAAAATTCATATTTTGATGTTTCATTAATAAAAGCAAGTTTTACTGAACCCTTGTGTGGCAGAGACTCCAATGTGAAATTTTTATTAATTGGTTTATCTTAATATGTATCTTTAGTTGTATAAAAATGTTAAGACAGTTTGGAAATATTTTAAATTCGCTACTTGGAAGCATCACAGGAGCAATGGGAAGGCTTCCTCGGGCTACTGCAAGGTGGCAACAGTAACTGGGGAGACCAAAAAGAAAAGTATCTTCTGCAGTCCTGAGCATTGCAGAGACCATAGCTCTGCACTCATGTTGCTCAGAGGTGCTCGTCAACACGTGCGAAAGGGGTGGCTTTTGTTGGCTCCTGTGGTCTGCAGTGGGATATCCTGAGTTGGAAGGATCCCAAAAGGGTGATTTAATCCCATAGAGCCAGTCCAAGGGTTCAATATCCTGTAGTGCGGTGTTCCCACCTGCAGCACTCAATGCCTGGGTGGTCCTTTCCTTTAACTGACAGAAGCATTTAAGATGACATAAATACCTGCTTTTGGGGTCGAAGAGGTAGTTTTCTCCTGGTGAGTGGGTGGGAAGAAAAGGTCTACGAAGCAGCACAGCCAGCTGGGAGGGTGGAGAAATAGCAGCAGCCTGGGAGACCAGAGACCATGTTATCAAGCCACATCCTAAGGAAACAGTGGCTCTCTGGAAGTCACCTCTCTTCAGTCTGAAAGCGCCTACTGATGGAGGTGCAGGTCTGTCTGAAATGAAAGACCTGTTAATCTCTAAGGAGCAGTCTCAGGTCTCCAGAGAATTTGGTGAGTTGGTAGCTTGTGGTGCCCAGCTTCACAGGTTCCTCCTCAACATGCTAGGCTCTGTGCATTAACCCCTTCTGGCCTTCACCTAGGCTACCTAGTCCTGCCACAATGACCCCAGGCAGACTGGTAAGCAATAAGAGCCTTGTTTCAATTTGTCCTGCTTCCTTCCACATGGCTCCAAGACCACATGTAGTAAAGGTGGACATCCAGTCAAAAATACTACTATGGGCAACGACCTGCTGGGTTGGATGAAATTGCTTAACCATGGACTTCTAGTACAAATTTAGATGTCTCAGAGTGTCCAAGGAATCTGTGTGTGGCTTGGGATATAGCACAGGACTTTCAGAAGACCCACACCCTTCTGGAAGAGGATGGAGACCAGATGGCATCTTGGCTGTCACTAACTGCCTGAATTTCAGCATCTGAACTCCACCCCAGTGCCAGGTCCAGGACACCCTAAAGCACTGAGTCCTCCTAGGGCTTGCCCTAGTGGGGAGACAAAGGGTGGGCACAACTGATATAGCCATATCTAAGATGGTGGTGCACTCCTCTGTCTTCAGCAGGTATAAGCTGGCTTTACTTATGTGGGACTGGATCAAGTCATTTGTGTCAACAATTTTACTGCTAAATTCAGCTGAATAAAAGCCATCACAGCTTCATGCTGATGGGCTTTCACAACCATTTGTTGACAAGCACAAGCAAAAATGAGGTTTAATCTAACAGATGACAGGAAAATACAGAATTGTGTAGACCATGCTCCTCAGAGAAGATAAACAAAAGCAGATGCTATCAGTGGAGGAAGGTGTCTATAACTAATGAAGCAAATCTGGAGAAGATTTTTCAGTATTACCTTACCTAGCTGAAGATTGAAAATGCAGACTGGGAAGTGACAGGACAAAGAAGCTGAAAATGTTCAACTGAGAATGGACCAAAATGGAAGAACTGTGTAGGCAGAAAGAAAAGTTGAACCAGGAGCTGCGGAGAGTTGTCAGTATATGGGTTTGCTTCTCCCTTTTCCATCTGTAATTTCAGCCCAGTGGGTTTACATCTAAGTGGCTGAGTGGCTGCCAGATTATACCAGTGCAACTGTTCAGATGGGAAAAGAGTATCTGATAACTTGTCATCTTATTTACATACAAGCAGCTATTTATAGACCACAAATTTCAGTATATGAATGAGAGGTGCTATCACTTGGCTGGTTCATGTCAGGAAAAAGCCAAACAATTAAACCTCCTGGTCTGCCAAAAGTGGTACCCAGGGAGACCTATGTGTGAAGTATCTCTGAGGGTCATATGGGATCCATCTTTGTGGATCTATCAGTAGGAACTACTAACAGCAGGCTAGGAAATTTAAATCCTGTTATTTTTCTGTTATGTATGAAAAAGCAGAGCTGAATGAATTATTTTTTTTTTCACTCCATTCACAGAAAACGCATCAAGATTATTGTTCAGGATGACTTACTGACAAAGCCTGAATGAAACAAATCTCATCTTTTAAGTCATTCTATTAGTCTCAGTTAACTTGCATCTTTTTATTAAAAGAATATTTTAAAAAAATATACATACAAAATACACAGCCACAAAACCCCAATAACAATAACAACAAACCAAACACCAAAAAACAACACAGGAAAAAACATAAACTGCATGCCATAAATAAAGACCATCAATGTCTTGTTAGTGGAAATTGTCAATGAAGGAACTCAATTCTATCTGTAATCTCTGTTGCCCAATGAATTTTACCAGAGGGCCAAGCAAGGGTCTGTAACTGAATCCTCTTTAAAAGGCTGGTGAACTGAATTCACTCTGATATCAGGGTCTTTTTATGGAAACTGGTGTGAGCTTTAAATGCAAAACTCTAAATCACCCTGTTCTGCTCCATTTAACTGGAATTCGAGCACCTGAGTCAAAAAGAGAAGTTCGAAAAAATAATCTTATTCTATTGACAGATCCCCAGACTGGGAGGGAGGCTGCAGTCTTGACCAGAAAAGAGGGAGTTCTAAACACCTGGTTTCATTCATTTCTGCTTCTGATCACAAACATTTGGAAAAGTAAACACTGATGAGGTAAATGCAGTGAGGATTGCGCTCATTCTGAGAGAGAGGATATAATAACAATTAAAAAAGAGATAAAACATAGCTATAACTAAATTAGCTGTGACTAATTTACAATGCTGGATTGGGGACTATCAGATACAGGCAAGTTTAAC
>WEIS01077621.1:0-17806 GCA_013389965.1 Todus mexicanus | reverse complement strand
TGAATGTAAAGATTGTTTTCGTACGTGGTGCATCGAATTCCTCATCTTGTTGACAACTCCCCAATTCTCTTGATAGGCATCACTGTCAGTCAGTGCTTGGGCCTAAAATGCTCCCACATTGGCCCCTACATTTTGGATAAAACAGTTACTTTCTAGCTGGTGTATCTATAGAACACTATTATTAATAGTAGAAATGGTGTTGGGGTTTTGTTTTCATTTGGTGGTTTGGGGGGGTTTGTTTTGTTTGTTGTTTTTAATTTTTATTATTTTTGTAAAACTGAATTTGACTATTGGCCTTATAAATCGATTCATTATTATTTACACCCAGTAGTAGTGGGAGGGCTACCCCAGCAAGATGAGGAAGGTGTCATGGAATCATAGAATGCAAGGTTGGAAGGGACTTCGAGGATCATCTAGTCTAACATTTATTTCGATAGCTGGGCTGGAGTGAGCCAGCAGAAGTTTCTGAGTGTGCTCTAATCCTGATGTAGGTGCCTGAACCAAGGAAGAATAAGCTCCAAAAAACCTTATGCTGGGAATTCGTGAGAATCCTGGGTTGCTGAAAGGTGACATGGTACACCTGTAGTCACTAAATTCTACTGGAATGGATCCTCTGCCTTCAAAGTTCTGGTCTGACTTTACCACTCCTCTGGTTTTCAGGCACTTTTCGTCATTAACAGTTGATATTTTTTGCCCTGGAGAGTGTCTGAACATTTTATCTGTAGCGTTCCATTATTCCAACTCCATTTTTAGCCCTTATTTAATAAGGAGGAGGAAAGGGATTGGTGACCACACTGAATTAAATAAAGGGTGACGTTCTAATCCTGGAAGGCAATGGGAGGTTTGGAATTGCCTTCGGTGGGGTTAGGATTTTGTGCACAACATTCACTTCCTTTTTCAGGAATACTCCTGTCTGCTCTAATGTAAATAAATATTACCATGGAAAGTTATCCAACTGCAATTACATTTTGCATTACATCCTAAATATCTACTTGTACATGACATTTACTAAAGAAAAACACTTGCAAATTACATGTTTGATTAACATTACATCTTTCACAGTTTAAAAAGGGTATGGTAATTGAAAGCTGCATTACTTAGAAACGATGAACTTTATTTGAGCTCTTCTCTATAACTGCAAATCTTCCCTTTTTTATTGAATATTTCACTCTGGATTTATGAACATTTGTAATAGGTAGAAAGAAAGTCCTCTTAGAGCAAACATCCCAGAAGATGAAGGTAATGAATATTTCCTGCTTTGTCATTCAACAAACAAAGGTGCTCAGGGAAAGAAAAGTGGCTAGAGTGATGGCTCAGGGTTTGCACCATCAGTACCTCGCCCATCTGCCTGTAGTTCTGCAGACATCTGCAGAGAGCCTACCTGCACCACTGATAAAAGTTACCAGCAGGACTCACTAGCATGTGGTGAGTGCGCATTCTTGTCCTTGCAAAGCATAAAAATAGACACCCTTGAGAAGAGGTAATAATTCAGTTCTATCCTTGCAAGACTTCTTCACAAGTAGAACAACATCCTGCCATAGTATTCTTGAGAAATGGCACTTGAAATACTGTTCTTTCAAACTCCGGTGCCCAGATCCCACACTGGTGCAGTTCCAAAGACTTCAGCAACGTATTAGTTGATCCCCTCTCAGAATCAGTGTTGGCTTCTCTAGGTGCCGTGAGATGAACTCCTCAGTGTGAAGCTGAAAGGAGATGTCTTGTCACATGCAGTACATCTTGAATTAGAAACGAGCTCCTCAGTTTGGGGAGCGAATGTAGTGGGAACACAACAGTGTTCCTGTGGGAATTTATTCATGCTGTCTTCCAATTTCTGTATCAGAACGAAGCCTGAAGTTAGATAGGCAGTTGCAGTGCTGTTCCTGTTCAGTTTGGTGGGAACTGCAGGTCCTCAACCTGCTGGGAAGCAAGGAGATTGACTTTTCTGTTTGGAGGGACAGGGTTAGCATGAGAATGAATATGAAGAACGTTGCCTCGAAACCTAAATAAATCTTACCTGTGCTCTTTTGTTGCCTTCCTATGATGCATGTATGACATAAATTCTCAAAATCTATTTTTATGCTATTGCCAGCAGCCTAGTAGTCGAGTAAATAAGAATTACGGCAGCAGTAATGGCATCGCTTATGAGGAAATAAAAGAAAAGACAAACATGTCCATACAGTACTTATAAATCTATTACAAACTGTGGTCTGCACTTTGCTACAACATTCTTAATTTAATCTCTGTTGCAGTGTACAGTTGATACAGCAAAGAAAATTTACTGCGCATTAAAGTTGTGAAGCGATTAACTTGTTTAAATATTGGAATCAATTTGTGTGTGTGTGTAGATCTATATATATAGATGTACCTCCAAGAGCTTTTGAATACATGATGGTCTTGTAGGGATGAGCTTTGTCGAGTCAGTTGGCCGTTAATTTGAAATTGTTATTCGTCTATAATTGCAGCCGGTTGTTGAGGAATGTTCTTTCACAGCAGGCACTGCAAGGGCCACGTTCCAACATCAGTTACACGTTGCACCTTGGGACTGCTGTTGAAGAAACAATTACTGCACTGATGTGCACCTGATGGCAATAACGGTGATGTGTCTTGCTCAAGGCATGATGTGGCTCTGAGATTAGAGTCGGGCATCGGGCTGTCAGAGCCCAGGTTATTTGCTTATGAGCAAAATATCCTGTCAGGGGATGGTTTCACTTCATGGGCTAGTTTGTAATGTGAAGTGCAGCCTCGTGAGGGGTTCAACCCGCCTAAGCCAGTTGGCTGCTCTGAGAAGAGTAATTCTTTGCCAACCCTCTCAGTGATGGAAGTGGACAGTGCTTTGATGACCCTGGTATATCCCTTTTAAGTAGTTTACTTTGAGCTGGCCTCTGCCTCCTCCCTTTGTGAGGCTTTAGGGTTTTGCCTTCTACCCTTCTTTCTGCCATGGTCCTGGGATGTTACTCTAGAAAAGATCTGAGTAGAAGACAAAACTGAATGGAAACAGAGGAGTTCGTGAGAACTCCTTTAAAACACAAATGCACAGTTAAGTCCTGTGGACGTCTCCCCTCTCAGACAGGGGTTATGTTTTTCTAACCCCTCACGACACCCCAGTCGCATTCATTTTACCTTCTCCTCTCATTACTCAGTGATTTGCCACACAAGTCCCAGCGGCATTCCTAAAAATGTCACAGCTTTTTTTTTTCTCCTTTCCTTGGGGCTTGGCCCTGTACGACACGCTCATTTTCGGGAAGCTCTGCTGATTAATAATTGTATTTCTATCTATTTTATTTCTCAAATGGCCTTTGCGCTCACTGGAGCAGCCAGGTGACCAAGCAGTATGAATGAAAACTGGATGGACGCATGGGGAAAACACTCAGCTGAAAAATAAATAAATAAGTAAATATTGCACATCCTTTTTATGGAAAGCATTAAATAAACTGAATCTGAGAAAGATACTGCACTTGCACTATTCGGGACTTTGAAGTACCGTTGTATAATGTATTATTTATTGTGCATCTGCCACTACTGCAATATCAGCTAATAGGGGAGAGACGCTTTAGATGTTACTTAAGGATGTGAAAGAACATGACTTAGTGAGGCATGGGCTATAGGAAAGGATTTTTCTGCTGATACTTCTGGGGTTGCAGGTAACAGGGCTCCTTACTTCTCCTGCTGAACAGCGAGGGAATGTGTTGGAGTCCTGCTGTCCACTGCAGATCACTGAGGGGAGACTGTGTAGCTAGGCAGCTGATTTAGTGCATCAAGAGCTGATACAAAGAGCATCCAGGAAAAATTAAAATCCAGCATCATCATGACCCTGCTATGCTCTAGCCCAGTGCAACCCCAGGGAAGGTCCCTTTGGGGAACTGGATAGACGGGCAGCTCTGGGGCCCCGATTCCCAGCGCACGAACAAGAGTTTAACTCCCACTGAGATCACTTGGAGGTGGACTTTGGCTGTTATTCTGTCCATCTTCATAGCCTGCTCCACAAGTGTCCCTTTATAGGACCGGGAGATACTGGCTTTAATATATTTGCATCTGCTGGTGTCTTCACCAAACAGAACATATCTGGTAAGGATCTTCAAACAGAGTTTTTCATCACTGTTTTTCGAGCAGAACTATGACTTGAGAGCAAGTGAAAGAGAAAAGTCCACCTTTTACTTCTGCTTCTAATTCAGAATCCCAACAAGGAATCACAGAATCCCAGAATGGTTTGGGTTGGAAGGGACCTTAAAGCTCATCTAGTTCCAACCCCCCTGCAAGGAGCAGGGACACCTCCCACTAGAGCAGGTTGCTCAGAGCCTCATCCAGCCCGACTTTGAACACTTCCAGTGATGGAGCATCCACAGCTTCCCTGGGCAACCTGGGCCAGTGTGTCACCACCCTTGCTGTGCAGAATTTCTTCCTAATATCTAGTCTAGATGCAAACTTGACTTTTCTTTGGTGACAGATGACCTGAGCAGTTGATCTCTCCTCTGCTGTGCATTTGGTAGACAAGACAGGAATCCTGAGGCATGTACATGAAGTACTTTGTTTTGAGAAGTAATGTCTTGGGTAGTTGGAGCGAATGACTGACTCATAACTGGGAGAAACCTCCTTCCACTCCAGTGGCCAGTTCTGACCATGGACCTAGTGTGAGACCAGTGGCAGTTTGTTTACTACGTTGTGCTTCAGTATCTTCACTCAAATGATGGTGATAAAAAAACCTCGTGTAGCATTTAATACTAAAGAACGCCAGATTTCCTCAAAAATACATCTCTGTATGAGGGGAAAGAGCTGCTATATCACTTCAACATACTGCTCGGCTGAAGCTGATTTAAATATCTGTGAAAAATGTTTACTTATAAGTTGCATAAGCTCTCACTACTGTGTGTGAATTAGGGAGGATTCTGTTTCAGTGTTACTGTAATTCTCCGATTTGCCACTGACAGCCTATCGACATTATATAAATCATCTCTAGAGCACCTAATTTAGTACTATTACAGTCCAGATGAAATATTTATGTAATTTCCCTTCTTTTGATATAAACTTCAGATACAGAGAGAAAATTGACTGTAAAAATGATATTGTGGGACTCTATATTTATCTTCTTTCAGTGATTTCCATAGCAAATTTACTCCATTTACCAGTTGAAGGCTCTTTTTTTTTTCCGCCTGTTGCCTGATTGTAAGCATGGCAAACTGAGCATGAAATTGTAACATCATGGTGTGTTTCTCCAAATCACACTTGTCACACTTGTAATCTCAGCAGAGGCAAAAGACAGATTTGGTGTCTGGGCTGCGCGTGTAGCAATGATCGCCCTGTAATTATAGAAAGGCTGTTTTATTAAACGATACCACACCTCCGCTATTCCTGTAGTATTAATATTTACAGTAGTGTTTTGCAGACCCAGTCAGGAATTGGCACTTTGTTGCGATAGGCGGTGTGTTGTCAGGATGCAAAATTTCAAACCTTTGCCCCCAATTGATTAGTCCCATATGCATCCTCTGGTGCTTAAAAAGAGGGTTTGTTTCCTCAGGGCAGTAAGAAAATCATCCTTTTCTATCTCATTGTCTTTCCGCAGCTTGATAAGTGCAGTATTTTTGGATATTCTACCAATCTGCCAAACGCTGCTGAAATTGGCCAGTGGGTTAAAACAAGATCCTAGTGAGGATGGGAGACAGGCAGGCACAGACACACAGTGACAATGTAAATCTTATTTCAAGAAGAAAACAAAAGAGATATTTTACAGCAGAGATCTCATACATTAGAAGTGCTTTCAATTTAGCATCTTTTCAGCACAGATTCTTGTCTGAATGTCCGATGACTTTGGTAAGACAAGGTAGAGCTTGTTGGAATTGTTTTGTATGATGTTGCAGAAGATAAATCACAACTCTGATCTCGGGTAGATACAGGAAACCCTCAGCAAATCCACTGAAACCACTGGGCAAACTGTCACAAGTACCTACCCCTCAGGATTGAATATTGTAGAAGACCTAGCAGAGGGGATGTCTGTGTGGAGGAAGACCATAGAGCAAGAGATCTGATGGATCTGGAGTCGTGTAGTGTAGATACATTTAAATATCACATAGATTTCAGGAGGTTCAGAGTATGTGCTCGAGATGAGATTAGGCAGCATATGGTCTTGGTATCTGTGACTGTCAACACATCCCTTCTCCCTTCATCCATAGAAAACTGTCTTCAAGAGGTAACCTGCTGGTGGAAAAAATAACTTATTTATTGGCAGTCTACTCAAAAAACCAAACTTAAAAAGCAAGAGTGACATATTAGAAAGTATCGAAGATCCAGGATTAATTCCAATTAAATATCCTTGTGAAGCTCCTTAGATAAAGGGCTATATTTAAAGGGTCTGGCATACCCATTTCGGGGTAAAAACTGGTGTGTTTCTGTGGCTTTATTTTGCCCACTGGTGACATTCGGTGAAAATCTAATACATAACCTTCGAACTTCTCCATCCAACATGTTGTCGTAGTGCCAAAGAATATTCGGCGTTTGCTTTTTCCTGGCTTTGGAGATGGGGGAGGGAGCTTCTGACTAACACCCGTTTTTGGTGTGCAACAACAATGCCACATGGAGTCAAAGTGGTGATCGGACTGCTTCAAATAGAGTGTTATTTCTTATTTGTGACATCTTACAAAAAAAAAAAAAGAAATTCACTTCAAGCTTGTCTTTTACTTCTGTGCACTCGTATGTTGTTGGCCAAGTCCTTGATGAAAAAGGGGAATGATCTCTGTAGATACCAGTTTTACACGGGGATTTTTCTCCATTTTATTTCAAAGGGTCTATTATTAATGAATTGTAAAGAATATTGTTTTAACCTGCCGATGTATCTTCTCACAAACACGAGTTCTTTCCTGTGATGATCGTGGCAATTCAAAGCGTGCCTCTCTAAATTCGGGGTTGTGCAGTCAGACCTAAAATTGCAGTGTTGCGGCACCTCACTGCTGCGAAAGCCACCCTGTGTTCGGAACTCCAATTTACGGGTGGCAATTAGCTTTCGAAAACTACCAACCTTTCAACCTCCTTTCTCGTCTCACTGGGGATAGTATTGACATTTAGAATCCGCAGACAAATGCTGCAGTAAGAAAGCAAATGCTTTTCTAATGGAGACTTACATTCACACTCGCGTGGATACAGATGTACACGATTTGCACACATTTCAATGTCGCTGTCCTGATGAATTTCAGCTGGATGTTTTATTCGGGGTGGGGACAGGTGGGAAATAACTAATGGAGTCACCGTAAATGGAATGAATATAATTTTAAATATTCTAACCTGGGATAAAAACATTCTCCGTGGAAGGCCCAAATGAGCCTGCGCACCTCTGAAGTCTCATCTCAGTCCTCAAAATAGAGCTGAAGTCATACATAGACCTTTTGTTTACTTCTAGCGCAGAGATAAGGCCCACAAAAAGCTGGATGACAGTTATGTATCTAGTGCACTGGTAAGGCTGTCACCGCCTGAGATTTGTCTCCTTGTTCCCTTTTGTTCTCTTTGGTTTTAGCCATCTGTTGCCTCCTGACTTAGACAAGAAGTATGTCTGCATTACAGCCCCTCGCTGTGACGGGATGTACAGGCGCTCGCAAAATCTCCTGGTTGATGTGCGGGAGTTTTAGAATAAGCTACGTGAACCCTACGCAGGACTCTGGTTAAATATTAGTTCCCACCTAAACATAAGGGAAAACTTCTTTCCTGGGAAGATGATGGGACCCTGGACCAGGCTGCCCAGGAGGTTGTGGAGCCAAATCCTTAGGAAGGTGCTTCCCTCACCCATTCAGTTAGAAACCCTTTACTTTAACTGTGTTTTGCCTTCAAGTAGCTGTTTTTTAGGGTAAAGGCTGCTGAAGTGTTTTAGAAAATTGGGTGGAATCGTTCCGTGGCAGTGAATCACAGTAGTCACACTTTCTTCTTATTATGGACTTAGGTTGAAGACTTCCAACTCTCTAGCCTCTTCCAAAATTGGCATATTCTGTATTTGCTTGTGAGCATTAGGCAGCTGTTGAACCCAAATGCAAACTATTAAAGGATACGTGTAGATGTGATGCTTCAGGACATGATTTTGTGGGAGATAGTTGGACGTGATGATCTTGAAGGTCGTTTCCAACCTTGATGATTCTGTGATATCATCAGTGGGTGTTCCTTGTTCTTCAGCTCACTCTTTTAATAGTGAATCAACTTTAGGAACAAAAAATGCTGTGGTTTTTGTTGTCTGTTTGTTGGGGTTTTTTTCCTTTTAACAGCTAGTTTTGCTATTTCCCAGTTGGCCACATGAGTTTTTCTAAGAGCTTCAGGACATCATTTAGAAATGAGTTTTATATGCTTTGAAACTGGCTGGTTTGCAAACTGATGATATTATAACTCCCCTGAAGTTGAACCGAAAAACACAGATTGAAGAATGTCATTAGGTGGGGACCTACTTTTGGGTTTTCTCTATGAAGGTTTTTTAACCTTGGCTTGTTTAAGCTTGTCAAGTGATTGCGAGCAACAGAATTACTTGTATATCCGTAATACAATATTTTTATAATTTCATGAGATTTAAAAAAAAAATAAATCCACTTTTTTCATGGATATGAGGCAGGATATTTATGATTCAGTGAATGTAGATTTTTTAGGAGCTCCAGACATTTAAGAGCATGGCAGAACAGGTCCAGAGTGGAGCAGAAGCAACAAGGCAGCAGATGTTCCTAGGACACTGCAGCTGGAACAACCTGGGGACAGCAGCTTCTGGCACAAACTCCCACAATTTATACGATGGCACAAGTGACTCTTTGAGATGAGTAAAGGCATGATAGAAGTAAAAACCAAGATAAAATGTGTATTATTATCCATCCTTTACCAAAGGCAAATTTTACAAAAGTGACAAATTCGATTTCTTTCCATGCAACTTTCACGGAACAAAGGAAGGACACAAGGAAACAGTGTGACCCACCTGGATTTCTTTTTCTAGTTGTCTCAAATCTGAAAGGAAATCGCTCGTCCACAAATGATCAAGATTAGTGTTTGCTTTGCTTTCATGAAAGGTTACCTGTAGAGTGCCTCACATTCATTGTGAAATTTATTTCCTGATGAATCCAATTTACATTAATGTGGGCTCATTAAAAGATAATTATTGTGCTGAGAAGAGGACCACGGCATACATCAATAGAACATCTGTAATTGTTTTAGTCGTATGATAAAGAGATAATTCTGAGTTCAGCTTTTCATAATGCCACTCTTATAAATGTCAAAACTGGATTCTTATTTTAACAGCTATGGCAAAACTTAATTACTGCGATAATTATTATCAAGAAGCAGATGCCTAGCACCGACTCACCTTCTCTCCATTAGCATAGTATAGAAATCTTTAATGTTTTAATAATTATGATTTTGAAAGAGACTACTAGGGTCACAAATGTTGAAATATCTGGATCCACTGAGTTTTACTAAGAGGAAAACAGCACTTCTAAATTAAGACACTTAAACAGTGGTCCCGTTGCAAAACTGTTCCGTACAGTTTCCCAACATAGATAAAATCTGAATAGATTTAGCAAAGATATGAAACAGAAGATTTGGGTTTACCTGGTGAATTTTGTGCCACATTTGGAAGTACATAATAGAGTTTTGATTCCATTAGGCGGCTCAACCTCCGCTTGACCTTATATAATAATAATTAATGGATACTTGCATTTATATAACTCTATACCTTCACGTTCCACGTATTTCATAGCATTAACTAATTAATCATCACAGCAGCTGCTTAAACTGGGAAGATGCTCTCTATGATAGAGTTCATGTTCTTCAGCCCTGCCATTCCAGAGTAACAGCTCAATAATTTCTTCTTGGTGTATGCAAACTAATTCTTGCTGACATGGAGGAAAGAATAAAGAAAATGAAGCGGTCAGGGAGAAGCAGAAGGGCAGATGAAGGATCCAGTCCAGTGCTGGAAATCAGTGGAAGCTTATGTATGTGGGGTCTCCGTGTGTACTACTGGTAGAGCAGTTAATTGTCTTATCTGTCATGAGGTCAATAGAAAATATACTAATAGGTAGCGCCACATGGACCACTTCACTTTTGGAATAGTGAAGTTCATTCTCTTTTGAGGAATTGGTTAGAGTGAACAAAACCTCCAACCTTCTACAATTTCTGTAGCAGGAACTGAAGCCGAAGGGACAAATCTACCTTATAGAGTATAAATGCATCAGTGTCAGCAGCAGCTCTGCCATATCATGAGCATCTCTCTATTGACCACTGAGTAAGATTCTTTTCTCTGCCTCATTGGACAACTTATACAGCAAAAAAAATTAAGAATTATTGACCCATTTCAGAGTCAGAAAACCAAAGGCTGGACTTGATGGTCTACTCCAGCCTCAATAATTCTGTGATTGTGTGAAAAGAGTTAAGAGCAAATTCATAAACACACTAGAGGGGCTCTAAATGTCCAGCAAAAATAGAGGATTAAGAAGAAGAGAAAAAAATCAACACCATTCAATGTAAAGAATATACTTTAAATTCTCATTCCTAAGAAGGTTTCCTTTCTAGTTTGTACTTACAGAAGGCACTTATAATTGTAAGGACATTTTTCAGCCTGAAACTTTTCTCATCTGTTTAAAGAACATCCTCACTAGGAACCGAGTCACGCGTTTAGGTTTGGTGTAGCCGCCGCAATCTACCACTTTGATTAAAAAGTCTAATTTAAAATTAAAAATGTATTTTTTATGTCATTCTTTCAGCTATATAAATGTTGAGATTCTTTGTGAAGTGTAATAAGAGTTACTTTACTTTGTGAAGTAATGCAGCTCTCAGTATGTCTCAGAGACCATCAGGCTCTTAGATATTCCAGCCATGCAATGAATTTCGGTTAATAATGATGTTTGGGACATTAGTACCTTTCATCTGAAAATACTGAAGAAATAGAAAAACAATACTTAAATGTCAGAGAAGGTCTTCTGATGGGCAGACCAAGGTGTGGAATGTGGGACATTATTCATGTCTCACAGTAGGTCAGCCACTTCTCTTTAAGTGCCGGGCTCTCAGATCATTCCCTGTACAATAGGCACGAAGCCAGTTTGAACATTGTATTTTTATGATACTGCAAAGCAAAAACCACCTCCCGCTGCTTCTTACATTTCACAAAGGTGGGAATATGACTGTGATAAGGCTCCGATTCAGAAGTTCATCCATATTTAGAAAAGCATTTAGCACATCCGAGGCCAAGTTTACATATGCATATGCATGGGATTGAAGCAAAGTGAATGCTGTAAGACTGCAGCGAATTAGCGCGAGGGAACATCCAGTCCTATGGCGTGGTCTGAGAGACTACAACAGGGTGAGCTTGGCATGGTACGCAATCTTCCGGCTGCCCCGGCTGAGTGCTTTCACACTTCGAGGCCCCACAGCCTTCCTGTGGCACAAGCTTTTCAGCAAAAGCGTCTCCCGAAGATATTCCAAAACTGCACAGGGTTATTTTACTAGAATTACTACAGATGCCGAAGTTGTCATGAATCCACCAGTGCATATCGCTCAGATAGTAACGATGCCTGCCGAAAATAGTTTGCAATTGCTTTCCAATGGTTTCTACATAAGATTTTGTATCTTATATCTTGGCCTGTATAAAAACAGCATGTCCAGCATGAGTAGAGAAGTGATTGTGCCCCTGGAGTCAGCACTGGTGAAGCCGTAGCTTGAGTATCATGTACACTTTTGGGTGCTGCAGTATAAAAAAATACATTGAAGTGCTGGAGTGGGTCCAGAGAAGGGTGACAAAGCTGGTGAGGGGTCTGGAAAACATGTCTTATGAGGAGCGGCTGAGGGACCTGGGGTTGTTTAGTCCAGAAAAGAGGAGGCTGAGGGGAGGAGACCTTCTTGCTCTCTACAACTACCTGAAAGGAGGTTATAGTGAGATAGGTTTTGGTCTCTTCTCGCAGGTAACTAGTGCTAGGATGAGAGGTAACAGGCTTAAGTTGCACCAGAGGAGGTTTAGGTTAGATATTAGGAAAAATGTCTTTACTGCAAGAGTGGTGAGGCTGGAACAGGCTGCCCAGGGAGGTGGGGGAGGCACCATCCCTGGAAGTATTCAAAAAAATCTGTAGATGTGGCACTTCAGGACATTGTTTAGTGATAATGGTTAGTAGACAGCTGGACTTGATGATCTTGAAGGTTGTTTCCAACCTTGATGATTCTATGATTCTATCTTAAGCCATCCCTTGATGAGAAGAAGGTTCTGTATATCACCATAAAAAGCTGTGATTCTTGAGTTACCTCTTATATTTTTAAAGGATATCACTACCACATATATAGTAAATATACCTGTTTGCAGAAAGTTAGATGAAGATAGACACAGAGTATACCTGCAGCTGAAATAATGAATAAAGATGTTTTCAGATGAAGAACACACATCTAAAGTACTTCTTCATATAGTGTTTTTTTGTTGTTTTCTTTTCCTAAAGTTAAACCTAGACAGAGTCTCTCCTAGGAAAAGGGGCAATTGATTTGCTTACTGAGTTGCTCACAGAAAAAGTTGATGTTGAAAGTTAAAGTAATTACAAAGCAGGGGAAACAACTGGGCCCAGATCGCAAGTTTTTTTAGATCTCTGCACCTCCATTCAGCGCCTTTGACTTTTGCAGAAATGTAGGTGTCTATTCCCCTGGCACAGCGAGAATATGGTGTGCAGAAAGACGTGATCACGCTGTAATGTCTCAGAAACAGATCTATAATTTCTTTCTTCTCTCTCTTGCTTGGTTTACCAAGCTGTCCCTGGGGTGCTCATTGCTAAACATATTCATAAAATTGCATTGACTTAAACAGAAACAAAAGCTGCAGAGAAAAATCCTGCTTTGGGTTATAGCTGAGCAACACCAGTAAAATTAGCCAGTGGCTCAGCCCCTCCTTGGTGTAGCTAAGGACTTTCAACCCCAGATGGAGTTTTATCAATTTACACCAGCTTGTTTTGTTTGCAGCATTGCAAGAGACAGCTGAGTTTGGCTTGTCCTGCTAGAACAAATAGGTAAAGGAGAGAACAAAATATACTTTGCCAGCACTTTCCAGCTGATCTTCCTTTGTGATAGAAGTGTTTGTATTTTAATAAGCACCTTTTCCGCACAGTCCAGCTACTTTTGCTTGAGCCTACAGAGAAGCGATACAAGCGGATCCTCAGTGGGTGTCAATTGACGGAGCCTCCACGGTGTCAATGGGCAACTTTTTAAAGCATCAGCCTATAGCTATTTGCCTGGGGCTCTTCATCTGTAGAAAATAGCATTGTTTACTCTGAGGTGAGGTTGGCACAACAGCCACGAGAAGCACCTGAATTATGCAGTGATCTGATGCAGACTGAAATTTCCCTGCTGAGGAAGTCCCCATGTTTTCCTTCAAGATTATTATGCAGAGCCGGGTCAGAGTTTTTGCTCTTGCCTTTCTTTGTGTTCAAAAAAAAGATGTGTACCCTGCAAATCTGTAACTTTCTTAAAATCTCAGTCTAATGCTTTTAAATCTATACCATATGAAATCTCAATCTGTCCACTTTTTTCTCTGGATATAACTATGATCAGGCTAATAGCAATGGCTGATAGAAACACAGATGCCCTCAAATTGAGATGGGCTGTTGATTGAAGAAGAGCTAAAAGCCATGTCATCTTGTCACCTTTCACTGTGACTGTGTTCCCTGCTCAGCCTTCATTTTTCTTGCATCTTAACACCAATTGCTGCTCTGACAGAACCCAGCAAGAATCCAGAGGCTGGAGCAGGGCAGCTCGGGCAGAAGACAGTGAATCCATCTTTCCTCAGCTGCAGCGTGGCGGGGGGTCAGCGAGCACCCAGTTTTGCTGATTTGGAACATGCTGCTGAGGGATCTCTGCCTGGGAGAGACTTGGCAGACCTTGGATAGGCAAACAGCAACATTGGTGCTATTTTTAAAAAGGAGCTAACCTTCTGTTGTCCTCATCGCTGATTTGCGATCAGAAAAAAAAAGAAGAGTAGAAATTGATAGGCAACCTCTGACATGAAAAAGTACAGCAGTTACAGAGCCAGAAAGGGGGGGGGGGAAAGGAAGAAAGGAGAATGTTTTAGATACTTGGCATCCATCATATACAAATGTATAATTGATAAAGTATAAGAAACCATATGTTTCTTATTCCAGTTGTCCTCTGCACCCCTTCTCTCAGAAGAAAGGGTAGTAATGAAGTTTTATTACACATAAAATTAGCTTTGGTAAGTGCTACCATTAGCTAGATAATAAAAAGAGACGCCTGAATGTTGCAAAAGAATTGTTTTTTAAAATGTCAGTTAATTGCTAAATGGCTCCAGCTACTTTATCTTTGCAACAACAAAGACCTAGCAATGGAGTGAAAGGTTTTATGCCCCTCTTTGTTGTTCCCTGGAAGGAAATGCAAAAGACGGAGCCTCTTACACACTGCAGCAGCTTTGAATATTAGAGCACCCAGTTCATCCCTGGACCCTTCAGTGTCCCAGGCACAGACTGACTGACCAACTAAGGCAACTCCTTGGAATGTTCACTGGGACTCTGCCAGACCCCAGCTCAGTCCTGGTGTCCCCTGGACTTTCCTGAAGGAATTTTGCCCCCCAAAAATGATCACAAACATGCTTTGAAGCGTAACTGAACATCCAAAGGGTCTTCCTCGGATCCATGGGGAAATCGCTATGAACCCTAAGTTAGGATTTCAACCCATTTCAGTTAACATGTTCCTCTGGAAGCAGAGGTGAACCATTAATGAACAAGCCGCAAAAGGGTTCCCCAGGCGTGTCCCAGGCTGCCCAGGGCAGGGGTGGAGTCCCCATGATCCCTGGAGGGGTTTCCAAGCCGTGGAGATGTGGTGCTGAGGGACACGGGGTACTGGTGCCCTGGCAGTGCTGGGGGAATGGTTGGACTCGATGATCTGAAAGGTCTCTTCCAACTAAAACAATTCTGTGATTCTAAGCAGACAAGATGAAAGGGAGACCAGGGGATGGGTGAAAGGGAGAGAAAGGTTCATACCAATAGGAGCTAAGCTTGCATTCTCAATTCTCTTTCAAGCATGTTTATTACTCCTTCGGACCTGACCTCTCAATACTGTTTACAGTAGAGAGCTGCTGCCTGAAAAGCAGCTGGTCATATTAAGTCAGAACATTAAACTAACAGATTGTAACATTTAATTACCATTGCGCCATTTGTGTGAAAACTGAGTCTATGTTGTTGTTGGGGACGGACTGCATTAGGCTGCCATCCCAGCTCTGCTGGCCCCCGAGACCTGACTGGGCTTAACTTTGGCTGGCTCCAGCTCTGTGCTCGTTTTTATGGTTGCCCCTGTTGCTTCCAATGTCTGCTTATTTAAACCTAGCTCAACAAAAATTTTTAAGCACGTGCTTAAAATTAATCGCATGCTTCTCTGAATAGAAATGATGTTAAGCATATTTAAATTTAAGCATATGGGTGTCTGGCTGGAGTAAGTGCTGTCATTATGAGCTACTTTTGAAAAGCCCATCAATTGTGCAAGGCCTGAACATCCCCATGCAGAGAATTCTTTTGTTTGGGAGCAAAGGATCCTAGGGCCCTAGACATGAGGCTTTCTGGCTTTATTCACAGCCTAAATCATCATCAGTAGCAGAGGATTGTATCCCTGTGTCCTACGTGCTCATTTATCCTTCAAGAGTTTTGTTTCGTTTATGGTGTGGGGGTAGTATGAAGAAAGTTTTATTTTGCTTTTGTAAGACGCTGGCTTAGCATGCGAGGTCTCGATGTACGGCACAGAAAGAAACACTACTTTCCATCAAATCCTGTCACTTTCATCCTGTTCTTCTTGGATGAAATGCCTGTTGACTCAGATGTCAAGATTAGTTCCTGTTTTATTAAAAAGTGATAGGAACACATATCAAATAGGTTGAATTTTCCCTAGCAAAAAAGCCACCTCTTAGACTGTGGCTAGACTCTGCATAAAGTTTTAATAGGGAGCTCAGGGACTTAATTAGGTATGTAAAAGCTGTCAACAGTAATGAGAACTCATCTCCATCACCAAAAATGTAACCTAGGGTGAAGAAAACATATTGCTTAGGGACACGATCAACAGTGATTTTTTTTTATGTGTGACCCATTGACTTTGGTGGGAATTCATTTACGGAATGATAGTGGGATATGGCACCTGGTCATTGTTCCTAAAGATGCTTTAGCTGCCCTGCAAGACAAGGTAGATGGTCTGAAGGTTTTACATGCCATGGTTGAACATGTAAGTGGTGTAGAAAAGTCAAGTATGAATTAAGTGGGTCATCTGAAGTGCATGCAAATAAACCATTCACCCTATACTGCCAAACCGTCTCTTTTAGATAGATTTAGGGGGGAAAAAATAATTATATGAGGTTTTCAGAGTTTAAATTCATATTCTTGAGAAAATTATCCGTATCCTGGCACACATAAATGGAAATTTTATTTAGGTATCCTGCAGTCCTGCTGAATAGAGATCAGAGGAATCTTTAACGTCTTAAAGGAAATCAAGCTCTCTAGATATTGTTGTGGTTTTGAATATGCAAACTATCATGACGGCAAGGTCTTCTAGCCAGGAGTTTAGTGAGTGTCTGAGCTGACAAGTTGTTTAGGCCATTGTCAATCCAAGAGTTTCTCTTCCCACAATGCAGAAAGTTCACAGTTTTAATTCTCTGTGCATATAGAAACACTTTTAGCTGTTCCAAGGGCAACTTTTCTCCAAAGTTTGAGAGATGGAGGCCGGAACTGCTGCAGCCTGGCTGATTGGCAAAGGTACTGGAGAGGAATATTAGTGGGGAAGCCACCACTGAAGTGGATGGAGTTTGATTTTACATTTTCTTAATTTATGATATGGATTTGCATTCCTTCTCTTTCTCAGAGTATGTGCATGTACTAGTGACGTAGTCAGAGGTGCTGGTGTTGATGTTGTTAAAACTAGAGTTAAAAGGAATTCCTTGCAAATGATTATTGCCTATAAATAAAAATATAGATACTACTCTCCAGGAACAAGTTTGATACTGTGGTGAAATACTATTTTTGAGTAAAGCAAGATGGTATTACAATAATCCGCTAATGAAGGGAGGATTCTGTGGGTTCATTGCTCTTTGTTAAATGCTAAACCCAATAAAGGGATTTGGAAAATGCCTGGGAGGGATAATGAGGAGAGAGGGGAAAAAAAAGGGAAAAGGAGAGAATGGTAGAATGGTGTAGATGAGAACACACAGAGGCAATTCCCTCTGGCTTATAGTCTGATCACACAACAGTTTTACTCTGGAGTAACTCCCTGAAGCTAATAGTTTATAGAGAAAACATAATTGGTCTGGAGAGAAAAGGAAATATTACAAATCTGTAGAAGTGGAAGAGGAATTTGACCCCATCTAGAGATGTTAACAAAGCAAAGCGAGGGGTGAAATTCTCAGAAGTCTGAAATTGCACTGATGTAGGATGGATCTATCACAGGACAATTAACACAAAACAACCAGGTTTAACCTACCAAGTTAAGGTGTTCTAACTAAGGCAGGTGAAACTGTAAGAAGCTTTGTTGAGTGTGTTGACGCCCTGTCTGTCCTGCCAGCGATGCCAGAGCTACCTCAGCTAGACCAGCACAGATAGATCTAATGAGTTGCAATATAAACATTTTAGACACTTAAAGGCAGCAATACTGCAGCTTTTAAGCTTTCCATCACTTCTGAAAATGACATTTAGCTTCCTGATACGAAGAGCTTTTGAAGATTTTCTTCTGCAATGAATTTGTATTATAGAATTGAAGCAACTAAGCAATTTCTGTTTCCTTGGGTTATATCTTCCCTTCCACTGCTGTGGCCAGTTTAGAAAGAGACAGTCAGTGTACTGGGTTTGCATGGCAA
>WEIS01077620.1:0-10710 GCA_013389965.1 Todus mexicanus | reverse complement strand
ATCTGTACACAGCAGCACCATATGAAGTCCAGCATCAACTCACATCTTCCAACGCAGGAGAATGCTATTTTAAACATCCATCACTATCACAGCTGAAAAGAACTTCACAGGTAGCCTTCATTAAAAAACTTGCTCACTGAACGAAATTACAAAGTATAACAGAACTTGAAAAGACAACAAATACAGTTCAAATACTGTGTATTTCTTCCTCCTACCCTTCTACAGTAAGGTAAAAGCAAGTTCTACACTAGCCAATAGGTTTAGCTAACCGTGACAAAATTCTGCTTGGGGGGCTGTGGGTGGGAGGATGATGAGAGGCAGAAAAGGGAGAGTTATGTTTCCTCTCCCAGACTTTCATCAGTTTTTCCATTCCCAAGTCAAAAACAAAAACTAGGACGATTACATTTGTTTATGATCAGATAACCATGCACTAAGACTCTTTTGGTATAACAGAGATATTCCATCAAATGCGAAGCTTCTTTGTTTTGTCAAGACTGGGAATAGATTTTCAACTTTTTCAAACCCTTACTGTCAAAATACCCTTCTGCAAATAAGCCTGGGTATTTTTTAATAAGAAACAAAATCATCTGCTTGAAAACAGGCTGCAGCAGGACCCAGCCGAATTCCCTTCCTGCTGTCGTTGCTGCTGAACTCCACCTGGTATCTGGTTATTAAAGCATGTTCTGAGTGTGACACTTTGAAAAATCTCATCAGTTTTCATATAGCCATTTTCTTCTTAAATCCGTAAGACTATTGTAAAAAAGTAATAAAATAACTGTTAAAAGCATGGGGAAGGGGGATGCTTATTCTCTGCAAAAGCACATCCCAGAGAACAGAAAGTAAATTGCAAAATGTTCAACTCCCCTTTTTGGATGAATCTGCTTGTAAATGCCGTTTCCTAATCTCCTGTTCTGATTTTATTCAGTCATTCTGGAGTTGGAACAGAAACAGCTAAAAGCACACATCTCTATTTTTTAACCTTTGAGATATTTTGTAACTGCATTAATTTCTCACGCCACCTCTTCACATCTCGAAGTCACTGCAGAAAGCTAGAAAGAGAAACAATACACAGAAAATCAGGGACATTTTAATTCTCTATTGTTCAGTAAAGCTTGAATACTTGAGATACACGTCCTGTTTCTAAAAACGTATAGCTTTCCTGGCGATGCCCTAATTTTTCCATATTCCAAGACACTGCTGGCTACTGAGATACTTCATTTGAATGCTGAGTAGTAGTTAAAGGCAAAAAGCCAATGAGTATGACCATACTCTCAGAGGGATAGGTAGTCAAGGCAAAGACTGGAGCTGCCCAGTTGTCTGGAATATTACTCTCCTTAAGAAAGGAAAGGAATTCACAGGAATTTCACCTTATTATTTACAGGAACGAATGAACTATCCTACTGGATGAGGCCAAAAGTCCACCTGATTGAGAGTATTTTCTCTAGGTGTCTCATATTCTATCTAACTTTTAGAATTATTATTCCCTGTTATAAACACAGAAAATTCATGAGGCTCACAGAGATTATCTTGCAGTGGGTTGATATCCTTGCAACCATTTTGCTCAGACAAGGTTTAACTGAATGCTACGTTCACACACACCAGTTGTCTTGTAGCCCCCACATCAGCTCTTCTAACTAATTCACAGAACCACAAAGTAGTTGGGGTCAGCAGGAACCTCTGGGGACCATCTAGTTCAAGCTCACGCCCAAACCACAGTCACCTAGAGCAGACTGCTCCAGGCCATGACTGGGAGTTTTGAATTGCTCTAAGGATGGAGACTTCTCAGCCTTGTTTACTGTGCTTTAGCAGAACTTTCTGTATTTCCGTTCAAGCCCATTGCGTATTATCCTGTCACTAGGTACCCTGTGGAAAGCCTGGCTCTACCCTCTTTACTCCCCCCATCAGGTATCTACACATAGTGATAAGACCTTCCTGAGTCCCAGCTCTCTCAGCCCCTCCTTACATAACAGATGCTCCAAATAACTTAAACCATCATCATGGTCCCTCCTGCATGCCCATGTCCTTTTTGCATTGGGAAGCCTTGTGCTGGAGCCAGCACTGCCCACTTCTCAACCTGCTTGTGATCCTCTTCCTAACACAGCGCAGGATGCTGTGAGCATGCTCTTACTAACACAGCCCCACCTCCCTCATTCCACAGACAGAACCCAAAACTCAGAAAAGCTCAAAGAACGTAAAAATACAATTTCACTGCCTGATCCTGGACCAAAAAGACAGTGGTATGAAGTGCCTGCCTCATGTTTTACCAGCATAGTTTGTAAGGCCATCTCACTCAGCAGCAAGTACCACTGAGGCTCACCAGCTGCAAGCAGTGCAGTTGTGTGGGAGGAAGGGAGCAGCAAACCCCTTCTCAGGCAGAGAGCATACAGCACATCTCATAAGATATTTAAAACTCCAGGCGATCTACTAAGGTAAAAAACCAAACACCAGCAACAACTTTTAACATCCCCAGAAGACAGACTATTCAACACCGAAAGACGAAATTACCGCTATATGATATTTTACTCCTCCCATAAACTATTTATAATGTAGCCCTACAATACCACACAATATAAAAATACACTGGCCCTTTCACAAAAGCAATTAAATAAATAATACATAAACCAACTCAGCGCCCTCCAGGCACTCACAATGGAAGACCCAGATTCTCCATCGCGGTCCTTTATGGAAGCACGCTCACACTCCACCCTATTGAGCTCAAGAGAGATCTCTCAAAGCAGCAGTCTGTCTCTCACATAGACACTCAACCAAGTCCCATTTGTGTCCTGATGCTTCTCTGAACCTTTTTTTTTTTTTTTTTGCTTTAATTCTAATGATGAATGGCAATTGGTACTGAAATACCAATGTTGTCAAACAGATTTGTTACTCTTTCTCGAAGCTGGACTGGGAAAGATGTTTTCCAGCTCTTTCACTGCAGACAGTTTCTAAAGCCATACACCCTTAAGGAGCCAGCTCAGCAAACAAACCCATTCTATACCAAGGAGCAGCCCTGAATCTCGGAGGTACAAAGGGTGGTTGAAAGAAGGCAGGTAGCAAAAAGGCTATTCCAAATCCTTAATTCCAACCATCCTCTTCACCAGCTTCAAGTGCTTATCTGTATTTTTCCAGCAGTCTGAAAACTCAAATATGAGATCTTCCCAAGATTACTTAATGATACTTCTTACTTTAATTTGTGGGCAGAAACACTTTAGCAATAAATAGTAGGATGAACAAGTAATGGGAACCTGAAAGAAAAAAATCAAACACACAACTGAACATTAAGGTACAAAATGCCCTGACAAAACAGAGAATACTCCAGAAATAAAAAAAGGTTGATAACACAATTGTTACTAAAACGTCATTTACCTCCAGAAGACTGATAAAATGATGACCCTCATGAGATTGGCCATTTTACTCTTCAGTTTTGAAAAACAGGAAACTAGGAAGTTGGTCCAGAAACACAGGATATAAAACAACTCGGAGGAAAAACTCTAAGTATTTTAATATTTAATTTGTGTTCCTTCTCCCAAAGTTATGCACCATGAAGAAATGAATTCATACTGAAATTATAAAATTGAAGAGAGAAAAAAGATGGCGTAAATATTAAAAAGGAACATTCCTGCAAATGAGCACCCTCATGAACCTCTGTTGCTGAGGTAAAATGACCAGGGGGTAGAGGTTCCAGTTCCCTCCCCTGTACCATTAGACAGTCTCTACTCTAAACTGTCATGCGGTGTCTAAAATTGTCGTAACTTCTGAGCAATGAGTTACACTAGCATAAGCTTTTTGATTCTGAAATAATTTTCTGCTGGCAAATTTCCAATCTACAAAATTCATTTTCTGTTTTGTTCACAGGATATTGACCTATAAATTGAGCAAACTAAGTTAGAAAGCGTCGTGGTTTAGACCCAGCCGGGAGCTGAGCACCACGTGGCCGCTCGTTCTCACACACGCACCCCTGGTAGGATAGGAAGAATAACTGGCAGAAGAAAAAGGCAGAACCCGGTGGTTTGAGGTAGGGAGAATTTACTAGAACAAGGCAAGACGAGAAGAAACAACAGTGATAACAATAACAGTAGGGAAACAATATATAAAGTGAGTGATATAAAATGCACTGAACCATCTAGAGCTGCACCAATGGTTCTGCACCAGAGACCAGCCCGCTCCACCCTTATATACTGGGCATGATGTCAGTATGGCATTGAATATCCCATTGACTGGTTCCATTGCCTATCCCGGCTGCGGCCTCCCGCAGCTTCTGGTGAAAATTACTGCTATCCTAGCCAAACCCAGGGCAGAAAGGTATTTTTGCTACAAACCCAAATTTCTGCACCTCATTCGAGGCAACCCTCTGGAGCATTCCCAGCTCTCCATCCTCCCCAGGAGGCAGGATGAGCCTCTGCCTGTGCGGGAAGGATGGGTGCTTGGCTTTGCTGCTCTCCTGCCACCAGAACAGCTCCTACATTCAAAGAGCTTGTCAATCAGTGACCGATTATAAAAAAGAAGTGAAATGTCACATTCCTTCAAGAACTCAGGGACAAGAGAGCTTACCTAGAAAACTGGCATAAGTACAGCTCCTGGCATGTTAAGCCAACAAGGTCAGAAAAAATACAGCCCCTTTGCCTACGGGCAGACTTTCAACAGTTTCATGCTTCTCCTTGGCATTTCCAGGCATGACTGCCTGGGTAATGCTTAGATGAGGGGGATACAGAAGCGGGTGATTTATTCTCAGATAACCTTGATCCTCTCCAGAGTCAAGGAAGTCTGTTTCATGCAATGCAGTACTTGATTTGCACAGGACATAGGAAGGACACCAGTCAAATACTTCCATTCTCTTACGAAGAACTTTAAGGTAATATTTTTAATAACCACAAATTTCCAAATAGTGCTCCAGTCATCAGCAACTGGAATGTGAATGGAAGGTATGGAAGCAGCTGAGGTAACACGAGTTGCCGAGTAATCTGATTTGGACAGGATTCAAGGCACCTAAAATTGGTCTCACTGATTTTGCATTCTTGGCAAGAGAAACCTGATTAAGAAAACCATTTTTCAGTAGCTACTGCTTTTAATAAATAGCCTACTACTTGTAGCCTACAGAAATTGGTACAGTGACTAAGAGTGGGTGAAGCAGAAGAGAGCGGATGACTTGCTAGGGAGTTATTATTAGACATCTGATGTCAGAGCAATGATGGATACCTCTGTGCAAACACTGCTCCCAAACGCTGCAAGGTTCTTCTGAAAGTTCATCTCTCAGTCACTCCAGGGAGGGCCAAGAGCAGATGAAGACATCAGCAGATCACCCAACTGTCCCCAGGGGAGTATAAATTCACTCTTCTCATTTTAAAACAATATTCAAATAATACGTGGCATTGTGCCCCTCTATGGTACCTACAAAACTATGAAGGTAGGATGGTTTGCCCACAATTGCTGTGATCGTCCCCTCTGACAAGGCCACAGATAATCCAAACCACTACTGCAGGGTAGGCTGGATATATCCTCCTCTTTGCAAAAAAACCTTCATCTTTGACAAGCGAGTGGATCCATCTTCCCACATTTGACACCATCTGCTGACATTTGCCAAATTAGAAGAAAAAAAAAAATCCTGACTAGAGAGAGGGAAGATAATTTGTGTTCTACGAAGAGCCTGATCTTCTCGAACACTTGAAAAGCTTATCAAAAACCCAAAAGCAGCAGGATGGATAGTTTGTCAAACAATCACATTGATAGAGACCATCTGAATTTCGAGAACAGCACATAAACGCAGGTAGTCTATTAGAAACGAGAAACCTCCTGAAAATGGAATCCAGGCAGATCACAACACATGCATTTTTCTTCCACACAGAGCACGGATAAAGTAAATCTTGGCAATTGTTAGCTCTGTACTGGATTTACTTTACAAGGGGAAAAATATGATACAGAGAACTGAAGGCAATAATATCCCACGCTTTTGTCAGAGAGATGCTCGCCTCCCGAGCACCATCCTGGTCTGTGCACCTGAATCACCCATCAGGCACAGCCTGCAGTGCCCACAGCCCCCAGGGCCACTTTGCTGCGCAACTGCCAACAGCTTCCTCTTCCTATTGCTTCTCCAGCTTCCCCCCTCCCCCAAATCATGAACAAGGTCCGTCTGTCAGCACGTACTGAATTAAACAGTCAGTTTAGTATCTCATCTTCCACACACAATCATGCATTTGTCTTCGGCCGGAGACATGGGGTGAAGTCAAAGTCAGGAGACTGATCTCCACGGTCAAGTAATCAAGATAATTTTAGCTCATAAACCAATGTTCGGCTCTACTCTGGCCAACTTCAGAAAATGCTTAAGCTTTTGCATGAATCAGAAAGCCGGGGAATGTCAGTGTCCTCATTTATGCACTGGAAAGTCACTCCCAGACCAAGGATCTGGGACTGGCTGTAGCAACACAGGAATGTCAGCAGTCAACAAGGATGTCCCACCATCAGGACACCCTCTACACCAAGGAGATTTTTAACTGTCCCTTGACACTTCAAGCAGAGTTAGGTCCCTGGCTTACAAATTACCTGACGCTTCAATACCTTAAATTTTACTAATCTGCCAGAGTCATTTTTGGCAAGTAGCAGAAGCAGTGAATCATCACACGTTATCCCAGAGAGACTTCATAACTAAATCCTCCTATCCAAGGAGAACTTGCTGAAGGCTTTTTATATGCAGGAAACTATTTTGGTCCTGTAAATAAGTAACAGTGATTCAGTCCAATATATGAGCCATTTGCTTTTTCATGCTGATCCTTACCAGAGAATGATATACTGCTGTACACCTCCAGATTTCATTCATTCCCCTCCAGCAACCGATCAAAAGAGAGAGAAAAACTGATACAACCTCTTTTTCTCTGCAGGTTTTCAACCCAGTCCTGCGTATCCCTCATTTTTATTTTAAAACCCTCCCAAAGCAGAGGTGACTCAGGAGTCATTACCTCAGACTTCAACACAAAATTAAAGATGTTATAACAATTATGTCAATTAAATTAGCCAGACATCTTTAGCAATTCTGATTATAACCAGATATTAAATTTCAGACTAATTTGAATTGCAATCATAGCCCATATTTACAACTTAGATGAATGCCAGATAGAAATGTCAATTAATTTGTATATATTGTTTGAAAGACCAATTAGGATCGTCAGGCACAGTGCTAGATGGTATCTGCACAAGTGGTAAACAAGCTTTCTTTTCAAAGGATGAATTTGCCAATTTCCCTATTTCTGAGATGCATTTCGATTTTTTTTTTTTTTGCTTATTATTTGGAAAAAAAAAACAACAAGGAAAATTCACCTCTTTCAATAAAAAGCCTTAGTTTTGTTAAGAATGCTAAAGCAGCTCTCAAATCCACTAAGCCTATAATGTGTATTGCTGATGGCATATTAACTCTAATAATTAGTCTTTGTTAGCAAAGTAAGCTGTACGAATTTTGTCCAAGTATAAAAGTCACTAAACAATAAGCATCTGTCATACAACGGTGCAATACATCATGCGCAAAATCTCCAGTCCGTTGAGCCAACGGTGAAGATCCTCTCCCTCTGTCTGTGATAGGATTTCTGAGTAATGAATGGGGCTTTCTCTTCAGCATAATCCTTTCCTAATTTAGTGTCAGGATTTTATTATGTAATTCTTCTATTCTGGAATTGAAACAATTTCAAGAAGTCTCGTAACAAAACTAAAACATAAATAATTCTATCTTGTTGGCATATGAGTTTTGTAAACATTGAGTTGCTTTTCTTTCCAGGAGACAATACCAACAAACACTTTCTCTTTGTCATCTAATTTCCTTATGTACTTAGAGCAGTAAAGAGTATCTATAAAATTGCAGCTGACACACAAATACCACGTTGGACGATCTCACGCTCACTCAGAGCTCGTGGAGAACTAAACAGTCTGTCAAGCCATTTAGCAGCAAATTGTATATCTTATTGTTCTGAACAGGATTGAAACAGGACCTGTATTGTTGTACAGAATTAGGAGTGACAATGCACATTACTCAATTTAAAAAGGAAGAGAATGAAATAACTGGACCTGAAACAAAAAAGGGAGGTTGCAGTCTCCCACCTAAAAACATTCCAGGAGCAGAGAGGTATTTTTGCCTTATAGATACATCTTTTCTTATATACAGGTAGATTTTCTTCACACTTATTCAGGTTGATGACAAAATCATGTCTGTGATATTTTTGTAAGAAATCCATTGCTGGAGAATAGCTGCATGGAAATATTCTCTCCCTGGTCGGAACTCACTGGCATAAAAACTCACCCCTCCAAACCCACAGCACGCCACTGATCTCTCCAGTCTGCACAATGCCTCAGTCACCGGTCAGGAAAACCAAGGATTTACACACAGGGTTGCAGCTCTGCACTGAATGGGAGAATGGGGGCCAACCAACCCTACACATACACACCCCAAACCACCACCACCAGCAACACCACCAAAGTTTTCAGTTTCCATACGTGAAATAATCGTAAGGAAAATAAAATAACAAAAAAAAACCCACCCTAAAATATCAATAGTTCTAGATTTGACAACATCATTCCTATCTCTGTCCCTACTGCTACAGAGACAACCAGCGCTTGGAGAGCGATGGAACCTCATGGGGTGGCAGCTTGTACTAAGTGGCAAAGTAGGTGACCAGAGCTCTGCACAGCTTACATACAGATTGCACTGTGCAAACCTGGTTTTCATAGTTTTTTAGAGAAGTTTGATTGCACAGCTTAATATGCACAGCTACACATGAACATAGCTTTGGATTCTGAAAACGCTGGTTTGTTACGTGCAATTTTAAAGGGAAAGAAATCTATTTTGACAAGGGGACTTGAGAGCGGTATTTTTAGAATTCACATACACTACAGCATCTCAGCCAAAAGAGGAAAGCAGCAAAATATTTCTAAGCTGAAATATCAGTGTATTTGTACTCCATATTCCTGACTCATTAAAAGCTCAAATTGCTCAACTTTAATCTTCCACACAGTTAAACAATGCTTTTTTTGCTTTATGCACTTTCTTATCTGCAATAAAAATGCTCCGTTCCATGTTCTTCCTGTATGAGCTCTAAATAACTTTTTCATTAAAAGCAATTTTCTGCTATCACAATTTACACCGCAGTATCTTTCTGCTCAGCCCGGTCTTTTTTTTTCTTTTCTAAATAGATGTGAAATCTCAGATCAGACCAGTCTGCTATTTGATTCAATATCCTATCCTTAACAATGGGGACTTATAAACACTGTAGTGAAGGTTCAGGAAACCACTACACAATAATCCGCTCTTGTGGCAATCTCTCCATACTACTCACTCATTTACAACTAGTCTTAGCCACTGGGAATAAGAGTTTATGTCCATAATCTCCACCACTTACTTTACTTGCTATAATTGAAGACTATTTTTGCTGACTTGACCCGAGTGTTATTTCCACTATGTTTAGTATATATGTTTTCTTAAAATAGCTTCACAGCACTCACAATTCATTTCAGTGCAGTTTTTGCTGCTTTTTTGTTAAGTTTATACACACCTTGGTGATCCCTGCGTGATGCTCCCACTGATCACAACTGTTACCTCTATGAGCATGTTCTCAGGACTTGGATGCTCAGACTGATCTGAGGGATGCCTTCAAATGAAGGTCTGGCAGGATTCAAGGCTGTATGCAAGCAGATGGCACATTTGCCACCAGGCTTAACCAACGGCTGAACTATGTACTGCTAATGAGGTCTTGTCACAGACGAACTGCAAAACCGCCCATCAGGCCGTGGCTGGATTAGCTGACATACCCACATTGCTGAGATGCACAGAACACAACTGCTGCTTATAACATTTCAAACACAATAGTAAGAAATTCAATGACTCCTAGCTCCTGGTCCTTCCCAAAATCATTTTAAACGTTCATCTGTCCAACCGTGTATAAAATGGCCTTGAGGCTGTGAAACAATTGATGACATGTAAGTCATATGAGAAAACAATATTGACTGTGATCCTTTAATGGCACAGGGTCTTGTGAATAAGATACACTACTCTTCAGTATGAGTGGAAAGCATACCTCTAGTTTGGAAACATCCAAAACACATTTGCTAGTTTGCATCCCATATAAGCAGTACACTAAAAAAAGATTTTCACACACAAACTGTGAAAGTCAGATACGTCGGAGCTTCTTTGCATTAAACAAAACAAAACAAGGTAATAAGAAAAATACGTAGAGTGTGACTCTGCTTACTTGTGAATCTTCAAAAGCAACTGAAAACAAACTAGGATAATACCAAAAATCATAACAATATCTTTTGCAAACTATTAAAAATGTCAACCTGTGAGCCACGCTGGCGCATTGGGTATGAAATAAAAGGAAAGGCTTCCTCATAAGGGAAGAATGCAGTGTTTAAGTAAATTCTACCTCATCACTGAAGGCTTGCAAATCAAAGTCATTAACCAGATCTCAATATCAAGGTTCACTCTAATTTATAGTCTTGCTTTTAGTTTTTCTATAATCTGTTGAAGTTAAAGATCAAAAAGGAGGTCAAGCTGAACTACTCCAGCCTTTTATCTACAATCTGGTTTTCAGTAAAATTAAAATGGGACAGATGTGCCATACCTGATGACAGCCACTACATGACAGCCCAAGACTCCGCTGACTCAATCTAAGGCCATATTCAAACCCCAGTTCGCCCCCAAATACAACATAATCTGTCACCAGTTCATTGTGCAACATG